>JAZHYW010046382.1:0-94949 GCA_037355805.1 Ixodes ricinus
CTAGTTGGTAGCGTGTCTGGCTCGCAACCAAAGGGTCTAAAGTTCGAATCCTGCCTCAAATTTTTTGAAATTTTTCTTTAAGGCAAATGATTTACTTTATAAAGTGCAATCATTTGAGACGTGAGGCGACCTTTATTTCGCATTACATACAATGTTTTTAATCACTTTCATTCCACGCGCGACGTCACGTTTCACCTAAGCGTTGTGGGTTGTTTGAGATTCCCGCGCGAGGTCACGTGGCTTTGACGTCATGTCCCTATCGACCAATCAGGATTTTTCCGTCACGACATCACCGACCCCGGCTGTTCTGCGATCGAGCTCTTAACGCTATCGCGCTAATATCGAAGCATTTACGTATGTCTGTACGGACTGTTCACAAATGCGGTGTGCGTTTAACGTACCAGTATGCATTTTTATGTGCTGCTTACACGACTGGTAAGCCTTCCACTTTCTTGTGAGCGTTTGAGTTGCTTCCTGAGCACTGTGTGAACGACAAACGCAGTTAATGTTACGTCAATAACGTACACGGGCTCTGTATTTTGTACTAAAACAACAACCGACTCGAAACAAGAAACACGAAAACGCGGAACGCATACTTTTGCCTAAAGATTAATAAAAAAAAACAAAAAAACGGAAGGCCACGGATGTGTGCATAAAGCTCGAAAATGCTTAGTCTGAAACCGTAGTGTTCTCACATTTCCGGCACTGCATTGTGGTTATCAGAGCTGCTTTGCACACGCTACACTCGGTGCTATGTTTCCGTCGTTCCTGTCCCGTTTCCTCCGAAACTTGACTTCCGCTTCCGACGCCCCCAGAATGCCGGTCACTAATTCTCGTCCAGTTGGCTTTAATGACGCCATCGCGAAGGCCGTTTTTTTTACTACAACAAAACGAGGTGCAAAACAGGATAATATTGCGTAAGTTAGACCGTCCCCAAGGCAAGAACTACGTGTTAAAGAGCAGCTTACGCTAGTGTGACGTTATTTCTTACTTCCGGTAATGCGTTGGGGTACAGGGACTTTTACCTGCCGAAATATTTCTTGTACTATTTTTGGTAATTGGAATATTTTATCACCTTTCTGTAGCAAGCGTTGAGCTTCCCTCTAGTGGGTTCGACTGAACGAAAATGCATAATTGAAAAAAAGAGAGTTTTTTGTTAATTACGGAGATGTTCAACAGCACTGACGCGGGTCTTCTCTTCCAGATGGCGATTCTCAGTGCATGCGAGAACTGCACATGGTGTTTGTTGCTTCTAATCTTGTTGCTCGCATACATCCGTAGATGGTTGCTAAGATCGCAGATATTACATTTTTACCAGCAGCCTAAGGGTGTTCTTGTAACACCCTTAAAGTGTAAAGCATGGGACAAGTTGATTTACACCCTTAAGGATTTAAAATATTTGTAATGTGAGCACGCCATGAAAAAAGAAAGTATTTAAAAACAAATACGTGCTTTCGTGAGTTAGCCAATGCGTTAGTGAATATTCAGTCGACGAATGTAAATGAAGGTTTCTTTGAGTTCATTTCGAGAAAAATAAAATCGTAAGCTTAAGTAAGAACGCCTTTCACGCATTTTATTTCGTGAATAACTATTAACGTCGACGTCACTTCGTCCGTTGTGTTTCCGAAAGAGTGTTATACCAGATAAACTAATCTAGCGGAGTCAGGACCCCCGGAGCGTCATCAAAAGGCGGGCGCCAATTCGTCCCCCCCTCCTCTTTCCTCTCTCTCTCTTTATATTTTGCTGTAGCTTTTTCATATATGTATTTCAACACGGCGCCCAACACGACGCTGTATGCTCAATCTGTCACCTTTGTTCTTCAAATGCGGTTCTCGTCTGACAAATTGATCGTGTTGAACCACTACTCATTGGTTTACTAACAACGTGAAGTCATGCCTAGTAGATAGGGGCGTATAAACAAAAGAGGGGGGGGGGGGAGGGAGGTCGGAGTTCGCTCAGGGCGCTTGGTGTACGGTCGGCCATGAGGTCAGTGAATGCATAGCTTGCACTGACGCGAATTGGTCACGCGTAATGGCGGAAAGGGTGCGTGAGAGAGTAGCGTTCGGCTGCGTTAACGAGACGTTTCTGACCAACGAAAAGATCGGCGAACTCACATCATATCCCAGCCATGGAAACAAAACAAAAAAAAAAGAAAAAGAAAAACACCAGTTGGCGATAAGCTCCAGGCCCCATAGTATGAGGGCTAATAAAAAGTTAATGGTACCGAATTTTTTAATTCCAAATTGGGCAATTATTCGTGGTCTGATTATTTTTTCTTTTCACGGTGGCATCCTTCACATTCATAAACTAATTAAAAAAAACCTCAAAGAAATTCAAAAGAATGTTTCGTGACTCCACTTTCAGCTTGTAGCCGCGACTTCGTTCGCTTTATTGCACGAAGAAAACTTCCTTAAATACAAACAATAATGATGGCCACAGAAAGCATTATAGAGGACACAGGCATTTGTCGTCTGCACTGTCTTTTGTATTCCTCTTTTGTTTTCATAAATTAGACGCCAACCACCGAAAGAACTTTCTTCCCTGCAGTTTCTTCTTTCAACATTGAAAGTGCCCAGAATTAACGCGGCGATAATTTCGGCTACATGAAGAGTGTAACAATGTAGTTACCACTCTTTTAAGGCTAAAGCCAAATTCAATCACGCCCCTTTGCCATACTCTCGGAAGCATGCATAGTTGTCATACGCCATGACGACATGCTTCAGGTGCCTTCGATCGCTGCGACGGAACGCTAAAGACCAAAGGCTGCTTCCCACAGCCCCGTCTTCGCGTTACGTTATAGAAGCTTAGGTACAAGTCCCCGGGACATCTGTGTTCCATATTACACGTGGCTACCATTTCAAGGAGATGACCGGGCACGCGGCGTTCGAGACACCGATGTTTCAGTGAATTATACGTAACGCAAAAAAGTATAAGAATACGGTGCTCCGTGAACCAACATTAACAGTTAAGACAATTGCTTGATCGGCTCCTCAAGTCGTAATGTTGGCTGCAATCAAAATAAAAAATAAAAGAAAACAGAAGCAGTTTTAATATTTCTTAATCAGCCCTCGTAATGCCCGGGCCTTTTGCGTAGCTCAGGTGGCGCTGGAAAAAGTGGCTCGTTTACAGCAGAGCCACTGAATGTTACCGGAGTACCGAAACTCCCAAGCTTCGTTTCAGACCCGAGTCGCGGCGCAGCAGTCGCGATCTCCCATAAAGGCCTCCTGCCCTGAAGCTTTGAAGGAACTGTTGCGCCCTCATTTTGGGTAGTACATGCTCATATAATAGGGCCTCGTACTACTCATGGCGCGTTGGCTGAGCTTTTTTCTATTTCTCTGTGATGCTGAAAAACTGGAAAACAGTTTTAGACATCAGAAATCGGTTAGATTCAACGCCGAAAGACATTCGAAGGTGCCAGATTCATGCCACCACCGCTGGGGTACGCGTCTCTAATTTCTGGGTGTTGACATCAGAACATCTGGCATCCCAACGCTCTTGTTTTGACACGACACTGGATTGTTCATATTAAAGTTCTTTCTCTGGTTCCGAGCGTTGCGTGACTTGCTCCACGCTGTCTCGTATCTCTTTCTCTTTCTCATCTCGAGACACATCGAAATCGAGTGTTAGGCTTAGCGTCTAAGGCGTAGAGTTTGAAACGCAGCACCAGTGCAACCGGAGCGAGCAAACGAGCCGGCAGTATTTATTGTCGAACCAGATTAGCTGGTACTTCATAAAAAAAAAAAAACTAGAGAAAATCAACACACCATCCGTTCGGTCCTAACTCATCGATGCCTAGAGCTCTCTCCTGCGCGTAACCGCCGTAGCCGTGGTAACGCCGATACATTTTATATACGTGTTTTGTTGTTCTTGGCCGATCCACAAAATAGACGACTTATAAACTTCCGGCACGGCCAAAACCAGCCAATCAGAACTGAATTCTGCGGGATTGACTTCCGGTAAGCCAACCGAATGAAATTCGGTACTCTGAGAACATTCAGTGACTTTAGAGTATACAGGCAATGGATAGTACAATTAAGACTGTGGTTTAAGCTAGTTGGTTTATGACGATTGAAAAAGTTAAAAACGTAAAACAAAAAAGACGAAGAAGAAAACAGACACGACGCAGAGAGGCGCTAACTTACAGCTGATATTTTATCCCATTCAGTCAAACCAGCGCACATGCTCGAACATAGTTGTTACTCATGCCTCCAATTCAAAATAAAAACTAGAAATTACGCAGTTTTACACACGTGTTCGAATCCTAAGAGTCATACACTGTAGACAAAACCGTTTAAAAAAGAAACATCTCTTTTACTAATGACAAAAGTTGGCGTGCTGACGTAGTTGTCACTTGATGCTCTGATAAAAAAAGCGCCTCAACTATTTCTCTTTCTGTCTTGTTACGGGCTCTTTTAATAAACTTTGGTTAGGTCTGAATGTGGTTCACATCCGCAACGCATGCAGTTGCGAATGTGAACCAGGTTTCTTCGGGCAACTAAAATTTAGGGCCAATCTAAGTACCAGGTTTAGCGTTTACAAAAAGGAAGTATACTGTTAATTTGGACTGATTGTCTGCGCTGCTCAACATTTCCTCTCTACCAATCTATTAGTTGTACTATATTAAGAAATCAATTTTAATGAGCTATGGGTGAGTCATGATGAAGATCTCACTGGGGATGTTTATCAGCGCGAAAGGTTAAACTAATTCATTACAACCTCACGCATAATTAAATTATATTTTGGGGGAGTGCAGGGGAATGCCGCCCTGCAATATCCGGAGCCCATACTTAGGAGCAGTTTGCTCAGTTACTCCAAGCAGCGTCGGGGGAGTTACGGGAGCGGTTCGTAAGGACGGCACCTGGGGATTCTCCCGAGTCCCCAAGGACCGCGCTGCGTATCCCTACCCCGCAATCCAGTTGCGTCGTGGCCATTGCAATTAGGGAAAGGATGATTAGGTGCCGGCTACTCGAGAATTCGTCAGGCCTGGCGGGACCATGAGAGCTTCGTGAGCCTATGCCTTCGACGTCGGTCACGTTCATTATCCGAGTGCTTTAATCGTAGCGGTTGCATCGAAATGCCCTCTAAGCGTAGTGATTCATATTCCGCGATGGCTGCTTTGGAAGTTTCGATAAGAGCTGTGGCCGATCTTACTTTGACTTGAGATAAGGCAGGTCAGAGGTGCCTGTTGACGACGCGGGAAGTTTGTTGTACGCGCAAAAATAAAAACGATAAATTGAAAGATTGTTGAGACCTCGACTTTTCAATTTCACGATTACCGTTTGAACATTAGCGCAGCATACCCGAATATTGCACCTACAAATATTGTCGATGTTTAATCATTAATGCGGCACACGAAAATAAATGCACATTGCGTATAGTCAACGAGAGCTTATTAAACGCGCGGGTTATTACGGGCACGCTTCTTCCTCCGTGCTTCGTTCTTCAACCTTATTATTGGCCGATTCTGAAATTTTATTGGCTCTGAAGCGACAATCAAATGCTAGCAGCCACACCCTGGGTTTCTTAAGTTTTCACTGACTTGTATACCATCGCACGTTTTGGTACCTGTCTTAGAACCTGCCCCAATACGTGCTATTGTGTTCAAGTAATAAGTGTTCTTATTCGAATGGCGACGAAAGTCCTATGGAAAATAATGACTCATTTTCGTCGGAAATCATCTGTCATCCGGTGTGTCATTGCTGAAATTTTCCTTTATAAATGTTTGCCCGTTCATTCGCTGCCCAAACGACCCATAATAGCGAAAAATTGCACAAGGAAACGGTTTCTCGTCGGAAGCGTTTAAACGACCGGAACATTCGCGCCTGTGGCAGAAATTCAGCGCAATGTTATTACTTGTTCACACATTTTTTTAAAAATAATTCACAAAAAAAAAGACAAGAAAGACGCGTAGATGTTTCATTTTCGGCGTATCATTAGGATCCCAGTAACCGCATAAAATTGTCTTTTCACGCTGGTGTAGAAACCCGTTAGACAGAGCTAACGACCCGTAGTCAACATGTTCCAGAAGTCTCGCAGGAAGAGACACGTTTTACGTCGGACGCGTGGCTCAGTCGGAAGGCACCGAACGTTGTCTGTTACGCCGTCAGTGGGCACTCTATATTGTCTTAATGGACCGCTTATATACGTATCGCCGTCACGGCGCCATATGGGGCAGTTTCACGTAGAGAGCCTAGCTGTTAAAGAGGGAACAACTCAATCCAAGGAGACGAAAGCGTTTGCACTTTGATGGCGCACGCCATCCGAGTGGATCGGTCTCTAGTGCGCATGCGTTGCGTTGTCGCGTGGAGAGGAGGAAAGCGGCCGGAAAGGCAGAGACGCTGGCAGACGCCCAACGTGTGCCTTCCCTCCTAGCAGCTCGTATAGCCAAGGATGCCCATATGCCACGTGAGACCGATCGAGGAGTTGGAAACACTCTTCAAATCTAGGCACTCTAGTTTTACGAAACGCCTTTTTCACTTTCAAGAAGCAGCGTTCTGTCGTGTTGATGAACGGCATTCATCGCTTTCCTAGTTATTTTGCGTGCAGACAATTAGCCTTTTTTTGCGTCGTACTGGGTGTTGGTGAAATGCAGAAGCCTGGTGGGTGGCTCCGTCGATGGAATGACTAAATAGGTTCGACCAGGGACGTATACGTGTCGCAGAAAGCCACGCTTACTGTCCGCCAACAAAGTGAGGGAGAGGAGGAGACCAGAGGGACGTCAAAACGCCAAGCTCTGGTTGGAATGGTTAGTGGGCAGAACTAAGGCCAACTGCCTTTGTTTCCACTGCACTCATCGAACGCTTTTGAATGCGAAAGTCAAACGCCGGACGCCGGTGTTCCGCGTTCTAAGGCGTTCGACGAGTACAGTGGGGACAAAGGCTTCTAGCTTCAGCTCTACCCACTAATCCTTCCAACCAGAGCTTGGCGCTCTGACGTCCCTCTCGTCTCCTCCACTCCCTCAGGTTCGCGGCGCATACTTTCGTCTCTTTCGTAGTAGTCCCAGAGGCATCAAATGGGACCATTTTGACGCAGATAGTTTGACTTCTCAAGCGCCGGCTTGTCTGCAGTGTGAATGAATACAAGTACACACAAAAAAATCGAGAATCAGACAACGGCCCTTTGTGTCGCTGACTATTCGTGCAGACGCAGTGGAGTGCATCGCGTAAGAGCCTCTACTAACAGAAAAACAGGGCCAAACTTAGTTAACATGGCGCCCGGCGAGACTTCAAGCTGAAAATACGTCACGTCAAAGCACTCTGTGGGGTTCTAGCACAATAGCGGGATGTAATGTTTGTTAGGATTCGAAATCCCGGCTGCCTCCATGTCGGTGACTTTCGTCTGCTTTCGTCCTATGTCCTTCTATGCGCGGTGGCAGTAGTTTTTAGATCGCTCGAGTTATTTCATGGCTTGTCCCACTGCGCCATATACAGGGTGTCATAAAAGCAAATTTACAGGATTTTTCTTACCGCAAAAATAAACTATAGGCATCGCCGAACGCTCATTCTCCGCCCAAAGGTAGCGCTGGAGGTCACAACCAGATGCCAAAGTTTCAGCCCGATCCGATACCTGATTCAAAAGTTATAAGTGATTTTCTGAAAATTTCAATGGGAAAATGGAGCCCATTTTGGCCCGTGTTCGGTTTCTGGTGCCATAGAGCCCCATGTGTTCGAAAACTCCGTCGTCCGCCATTTTCCCATTGCAATTTTCTGAAAATCACTTATAACGTTTGAATAAAGTATCGAATCGGGCTGAAACTTTGGCATCTGTAGTGACCTCCAGCGCTACATTTGGGCGGAGAATGAGTGTTCGGCGATGCCTAGTTTATTTTTGCGGTAAGAAAAACCCTGTAAATTTTCTTTTGTGACACCCTGTACATACATGTCTTTATTTCTTGGGCTTAAGGTGACCCGGCGTCCGCCAGGCGTCTCCGAAAAAGGAAAAAAAAAATGGACTAGGCTTGGGAATAAGCGTCCCAAATACATCCCCGACTCTACTTTGTTGGTTCTCTCATCGTTGGAACCATCCGCTTGTTTCTTCGTTTTATCAACACAAAATATGACGATAATGACGAATTGCTTACGTGCAAATGTTGGTGCAAACGAATAAAGAAAATAGCGGGGGATGATAAGGGCCGGTGTAGCACGCCGACACTACTATCACTATGGTAGTGGTTATTGCGTAGGCCGAAATCACCGCGGTAGCTGTTTTGGCATACGCAATCACCGCTACTGTAGTCTTTCCAGTTATCTCGAATTCCAGTTATCTCGCTCCCCTTTAAATTACAGGCCAATATCTCTTACTAGCGTACCCTGCAAAATTATGGAGCACATAATTTCTTCACAGCTCTCGCGTTTCCTGGAGTGTAACTCCTTCTTTAGCCCTTTTCAACATGGATTCCGCAAAACTTTCTCGTGCGATACTCAGCTCTTGGTTTTCACCCACAACCTCCACTCGGCTCTGGACCGTGGATCTCAGACTGACTGCATCTTTCTGGACTTTGCAAAGGCTTTCGATAAGGTAACGCATAAACTACTACTATACAAACTTAGCCTACTCAGTATTGATCCATATATCTTATCTTGGTTAGAGTGTTTCCTCACTAACAGATCGCAATTTGTAACTGTCAATAACAGAAACTCGTCATCGTCCCTCGTCGAGTCCGGTGTACCACAGGGTTCTGTCCTAGGCCCCCTCTTATTCTTAATATATATAAATGACCTACCTACTAGCATTTCCTCCTCCATAAGCGTATTTGCGGATGATTGCGTTGTTTACCGTGAAATTACTAATGACTCTGACGTACACATAATTCAATCTGATTTAAATGCAATTTCTTCCTGGTGTGATGCTTGGCAGATGAAACTAAACATTATGAAATGTAAGACAATGAGGATTTCCCGCAAAGCAGCACTCAGTCCTAACTACTTCCTATCAAATAACCTCCTTGAAAACGTATCAACTTACAAATATCTAGGTGTTCATATCTCTTCTGACCTAACATGGAAAACTCACACCGAATATATCGTTAATAACAGTAACCGCATGCTTGGATATTTAAGACGTAACTTCTCTCTAGCTCCATCATCATTAAAATTACTACTTTATAAAACACTGGTGCGACCAAAACTTGAATATGCATGCTCGGTCTGGGATCCCGGTGCAGAAAGCCTCATATCAGCGCTTGAAGCCATCCAAAACCGGTCAGCACGTTTTATATTATCAAACTACCATCGTACATCAAGCGTCACATCCATGAAAGCTAGTCTCTCACTGCCTCTTCTTTCCACTCGTCGCACTATCTCCCGTCTCTGTTTATTTCATAAAATTTACTATGCCAATTCACTCTTGAAAGAGCAACTAATCAGTGCCCCCATCTATGTATCCTCTCGGCTCGATCACTGCTGCAAAGTTGGTATACCCACTTCCATCTCAAATTCTTTTTTCAAATCTTTCATCCCAAAAACATCTCGTGAATGGAACGGCCTTCCCTCATCCATTGCGACCATTGGCGATTTTGTTCTCTTTAAAGAAGCACTAACAAGTTACTATTCAAGATCTGTGCCGGACTAACCATTTTCAGCGTTTTTGTACTTCCGTTGCCCACCCCCTCTGTAATGCTTCGGCCTTGAGGGTATAATAAATAAATAAATAAATAAATAAATAAATAAAATAAACTACCCTTACGTCAAAATCAATAGCTCTAAACCTTTCGGGTTGACTGAATCTCGCGCAAACCTAGCGAAGGAACGTTCTTCAGTCAACCACCATGATCAAAATGGGTGCGTACACGGCGGCCTGCAAAGGCTGAAAGGTTACTTCAGCTGTGGTGCAATTACAGGTGGCAGTGTGGTGGTTGAAACAGTTCAAAGGCGAGAGACAGCTAATTGCATTCTCGCGATTAGAAGACGTGGTTGGGAGACCGGGTTTCGTATCGTTTTATGAAAACACGTTTGAGAGGCACCCGTTTAGTCAAAGACACGTTTGAGAGGCACCCGTCTTGTCAGCACTGGCATTTCGTGGACGCTTGCTTCGTGATCCACATGCTCCCGCAACGTTTAGGTGGCTTCACTTCGCTTGTTGCCGTAGTTGTGCCTTTGATTGGGGGTTCTTGCGGCCGTGGGTTGCTTCTCTGAGGCGCCCGTAGGGCGTGGCGATCGCCTGCCAGAACCGCGAATGGTATTAGGCTTACGACAGGCCGCGCTCTGCGCGGTTACCCTCGCTTCGCTACGCTCGGGAAGTGTTACTATAATGTCGGGCTCGAGCTTTTCGTAAGCAGTCAAAACCCTCAAAAGTTCGGCAAGTGATCATTTGGGGAAAAAAAAAAGGGTTGATGAAACGTCGCAGGCTTTGTCGATGAAACTAAAGTCACTGGATCCTGGGAAAGTAGCGCCAAGCTCTTTGTATGGTCCCCTTCTTGGTCCATGAAATGAGCGATTTCTCCTTGACCCCTCGGTTCATGGTGAGCCGATCTAAATTCGCTTGTGAAGGGTAGGTGTATGGAGACGTTTCTTATATAACGAGATTTCGCTATCCGCACACACCGGCGAAACAAGCGTTCATCTTCCTAACACCATCGCACGCTGCTTGGAGGCACTGAAAAATAATTTTACTGTTTTGAAATACACAAGAATAACACTATAACTGAAAGAGATCCGTGGAGATAGGCATGATTGATAGGTTGATTGCACGCACAGTGCCAAAGACGAGTATATTGGTGAGGAATGCTTCCAGCATGACGATGCTCCATGGTGATCTTGGAGCGACTGGTTTAGAACGACATTCTGGAAGCTTCAAAGATTTGAATGGACCAAGATTGCGATTTCGATGGCAACGTAGATAAATTAGCCAATCGCCTTGCGAGGTTTTTGTCGTCTGTATGTCAATATCCGTTTCTGTCCGACTAGCAGGTAGGGAAGGCAATGGCGCCACTTTCCCAGGACCCAGTGACTTTAGATGAAATGAAGTGACTCGTTTCGGTTAGACGAATTTTTATGAAAATTGTAGCAGCGTGAACAAAATCATCTGTCAATCAGTTTAATAAAATGATTTTGCATCTATTTATTTCACGTTTGCACATTGAGCAGAGTGGGCGACGGGCAGTACGTTACTTGTCTCAGACGTCGTTCGCTCTTTACGGAGTAGTGGGTTTTGACTTCGCGTGAAAACACTGTATTTAGAGCAGTGTTGGAGGTAACGCTTTACTAGTAACGACGTTACCGGAAGAAAAACTAAGAGTTACTGCTGATAAGAGGCAGCAAGTGATTCTAACCAGTGTGCTGGTAACCGGTGTCCTGTTCCATATAGTGAAGTAAATCAGTCTCTGGTAATAGCATGAACCGGACTGTTACTAAAACCGGCGTAAAGATGAGGGTGTTGGTTGGCTGGCTGTGTTCCAGCAGTCCCCGTTTGCATGCTGTAGTTTATAAAAGCCGATTGACTACAATCTCCAACTCATTCTGAGTGTGAGATGGAAATAAATAACGAAACTCCGTCGCCATTTCGTTGTGCATCATTACCAAGGCGTCAAGCTGTTCATGAGCACAGAAAATAAACATATGAATGAATGAATGAATGAATGAATGAATGAAGAATGAATGGCCAGGACTGAATGAAATTTATCAACTAAAGGAAACGGAATTAGGTAATTTACAGTTTCAATGCCTACTCTGCATGGCGAAAATTGAGCTGTCTCGCGCATCAAAACACTATGAAACCACTCTGTAAATATCTATCCTTATCGAAGCTTGTTAAGGAGGCTTATCATACATCTCCGCCAAACATATGTACTCGAACACAAAAGTAACGTAAAAGTAACGTTCGTTATTTTTGAAAAGTAACGGTAACGGTATATCGTTACGTTTGTAAAAATGTAACGTAGCTCAATAACGCGTTAATTGTTACCAAACTAACGAGTAACGCTATTTCGTTACTTTTTTCGGTAACGGGCACAACACTGATTTAGAGTACCCGAAAAAAGAAAAAACTCCCATGGTTTGCTTTTGCGTGCTCCGAAACTAGGTAGTGGTTTAGGCGCACGCGATAACGAGTACCATGGTGTTACTGGTGGAGTAGTTGGATCAGCGTCCTACACCGGCCAACTGTAATTGTACGCGATAACTTAACAAATAGTACGTGCAGACCCCAGGGATCCTGGGTTAAAAGCCCTCTACTGCCCGTTTCCATCTGGATGAGCATCGTACTGGACGTGTGGTCGAGTATCACTACTGCGTGATACACGTTAAAGACCCCAGTCCAGAGGTTGTACTGCACTGGGTAAATTTCTTATCTGCAGCTGAGACAAGAGATGCCCATTGAAGCCGACAAACTTCCGCCAGTATAAACGAGCATGCAACAGAATTGACCTTTTTCAGAGATCGCTAGGCGCATGCGCCGACTCTGGGAGAGGGGAGGAAAGGGAAAGGCGCCATTTTTGGAGGCTCTCTCGTCCGCTCGGTCGCTCGGACAGTGCTTAGTTAGGCTCGACTCCTCCGCTTTTCTCGCGGCTAGGCTTCATAGTCGTCATGCCTCACCACCATGCAGCTATAGGTTGCACAAATAACAGCAAAAATGGTTCAAACGCAAGATTTTATAGAGTTTCAGCAGCCTTTTGCGGGTGGTGCACGAAAGCACCCGATGTCAAACACCCCGCCCTTTTTGCCCTGCTTTCAAAAGCCTAGGACGCGAATCTTCCGTGTTGGGTGGCTGGGTCATCAGTGTGATGGCGGGACATTCTGCTTTTAACTAAAATACAGTAAATGTGAACATGATGGCAAACCTGAAACTGGTTAGGAAAACGAAAACGTAAAAGGAGACAGAAAAAGAACAGGCACCGTCTCTTGAGACGTTGCCTGTTCTTCCTTTGCGTTTTCATTTTCCTACCCAGTCTCAGGTTTAATAAGTGAAAACAAGTGTGTTGATGAATAGATACGAATACATGAAGGGATAAAACATCAAGGAAGCACTTCTTGAAAGAAGTCCTGTTTCCGCCCTGTCCTCGATGTTCTCTCCTTCCATGTATTCGTATATCAAGTTTACCATCATGTTCAACTTACACCAGCTCGCCTGCACTCTGACTATATTTCCGTTAACAGTGAATGTGCACACGCGGTTGTGTGACGTAATCATGCCATAGCCGGTTCTCAAGTAAAGAATAACAAGATAAAGCTTTCCGTTCTTCAAGCGTGCGCTATACACATTCGCGTCTTGCCACGTTAAAAGTGAAGAGAAACACAAAAGATATCAGTCACTGGCACAGCATTTAAAGCGTGCGAAACGAATTTAAGCCTTACGAAGACAGAACCACGATGGAATGCCTTGGCAACCAACCGTAAACTCCCCTGTTTGCTAGACCCACTTTGTCGAAGGTTCGTAAACGTGCCGAATTCGAAGAGAGATTGTTTCTAACATACCGTTCCTTACTTTTTGACGGTGCAGGCAAGCCTTAGCAATATCAAGACCGCCCGGATTTCACACCGTCCGAGTTTGTTTAGACATTCCCGAATACGGCGATATTCCGCGCGCTCGCGCTGTACACGGGACGGCGAAGTGACGGACGCAATAAGCTTCAATAACTTAATTAAGCGATCAAGGAGAGCAAAATCAGCTGTTTGTAGTGGCCTGGCCTCATAAATGGAGCTCTACAAGCTCCGCAAAAGGGGAATGGTTGAGTCGGTATCGAAACTGGTCACCATTACTTTCCTCACATAACACTCTGCGACTCTGCCTTGAAAGCCGACTCCTTCTTTAGTTGCTTGCAAGACGCGACACCGAAGTGACGATTAAGTGACTCCGAGTCGATGGTGAACCGATGCGACGTCGGCGGTCTGTCCATCCTTGAAGGTATAAAAACGAACGAGATCCTCTGTATCGTAAACAGTGACTTTTGTTAATCCTCCAGGGGCCCTAATCTGGACACTTGGCGAAAAAGTGGGCGAGAAAATCGGCGGCTGCGATTGGCCGATGTCGCACTTGACTTTGGCACCTGCCAATCACAGCTGCCGTATTTCTCGCCGACTTTTTCGCCAAGTGTTCAGATCAGGGCCCCAGGTCGTCCTCAGCCATTTCGAAGAAAATATGCACGCGAAACGAGGACAGAAATACACGTTCAGAATGGTGAAAGACGGAACAACGCCACCAGAGAACACACGCAAAGACATGGACCGGGAGACACGCCAGGCCTGGCGCGGACGACGGAGAGACGGTCCCGGAGCCACCAAAAGTGTTTCGAGCGATTCCCGCGAGGGCGCGCCACGATCGTGGCCAAACTATGAAAAAGGTCAATTACGTTTTTCAGAAAATGCGCTTGACTAGGAGAAGTAATGTGAAACCAGCTATGAAAAAATACTACCAACGCTGAACCGAGTGGGCCGCATTCCTCGCTTTACACGATGTCATTATACAAACAACATGTGGCAGGCACAGAGTTGGTGGCATTTTAAACTATAATTTCTTGACTTTGGGGAACAAATGAATGTTTTGCTGGCTTTCTTGTAGCCCTTTCAATTTTTCTAGCGTCACGTGTATGCTGGTTTCCTGTGTTGGTGGAAGATTGAATCCGGACGATGTCATTTACGATGGCGACTTTGATTTCGGGTTGTTTGCTCAGGGATAAATATAAAACTCGCCGATAACAATATCGTCTTTCTTTTTGCGCTCCGTGAGATCTTGGCATATTTGATTTCACCAATTTAAATCCTAACGGGTGTAGTAAGAACAAAATTCAAATGCAAAAGAAACATTTGGAAGATAACGAAACTTGTCACGTTGACGGTGTAATTCGACACTCCTTGAGGAAATTACTATTTACGAAACATCGTAGTTCTTCTGACTAGTCGCGGCAATCTTCGTTCGACGTCGGTTAGACTGTTTTGCTGTATTAAAATAAAACAGGATTCTTTTACCCCTTACAAAATAAAATATTGTTCTAACACAGAATGGCTTGGCACGCAACTCTGGCGTTGTTTCTTTTATACAATAGAGCCATTCGTACATTTGTATTATACATATTAAATATGTATATACCACCTGAGGACCGTCAGGAGCGGTGATAGCAAGAAAATCTTTGTTTAATTCCACCTTTTCTTGCCCAAAATAAAAAAAATATATTCAAATTAACATTTTTTGATTATCACGAATGTCGTTAATTTCGCAGACATTCGTGAACTCGATGAATATGCACACAAATAACGATTTAGTTATTTGAGTGGACATTTTTATGCCTCTCGTGTTTAGGATTTCGTGACTGTTGTTGATCTGGTGGCCCTGAACCCTCTGCTTGTTAAGAACGACGTAGATGAATACTCTGCGTAGTTTTTCGAATGCACGGAACACCGGACACATTATATTGTTTTGGTATACGTTCCATATAGTGTATTAGAAACGTGTGTCTACCGTGTATGACACTATTATGTTTCTTGTGATCACGGTGATATTTGTTTTGCTTGTGCATCCGTTAGATTTTCTAATACTCTAGTTTGATATGATTGATATCACTTATTACCTGGTGCTGCACAAAGTATTCCAGCTTGCTGTTTATAAAACACAAAACTTCATCTGTTATACATCAATAGGTAAATTACAAAATAAAGTTTTTGAATATTTTTTTAGTCTGATATATCATATGAGTCTAAGTTTATTCAGATATGAGTCATTCCATAGATTCTATCGAATCTATTGAATGATTTGCCCTTTTTATTTCACTTGCTTGCACAGTCGTAGGGCGTTATTGATGATATTGCTCGATAATAAACAATCTTCGAGTGGAAAACAAACTTGTTGAAATATTATTATTTGCGGCTAACTCTTTATTATATTTTGTGAGAAATGAACACGTATACGATTACATTACAAATTTATAGTAACGCAAGAAAGCACAATTGTAGCAGGTAAATATACATTTACAGCTATTGGCAACTTGATATAATAATTAAGGTATATATTGTGATGATTAGTGTGATAGTGCAATAAAAAAGAGCAGAAAGTTGTGATAAGAAATCATTAGTATATTTATATAGCGAAAGCGGCGTTTCAGACTGTCAAATCAGAGATACACGTTAAGTTCACGACACAAGTCAGTTTGTTTGTATGGTAACAGTATATCCTTCCAAGAATAAAACACATGTCGTGTAACTTTTCCTGCAGTAGGACGGCTCTATGCCATCAAATTTTTCAAGCCGCCTGTACGTTGTAGCGCTTCTTTTGTGTTGCGAGTTGCGACGGCTTTAACGACAAAAGAGAACTGGAGGCCCGTCAGGTGGCTTTGACAAAAATGTGCTCCAGTGGTCCAGACATATTTGTCTAAATAAATGTCATTCATCTAAAAAAAAAAAGAAAACACAAGAACTTGGGAGTAAGCTTGACAATCTCCTTACGCTTCATTTAGGTTTCTTTTTTTATATGTTTGACAATGGCACAGTGAGCAACAGTTTCCAGAAACCAACAGCAAATGCGTGATGTTTCTTCTGCTGATGCCAACCAAGCTGGAAGAAAGTTGTCATTCTTTGTCTCGATGTCACTTGGTTGAGTCAGTTTCGTTCTGCACTTGACAGCCAATTCAATGCTTCAAGACGTTTTCTCTGGGATGGAGGATAAGAAATAAATTGTCCCCATAGTTTCCGATCCAGCGCTCGCGCTGAACGACTGACAGAAAGTAGAACTTGCTTAAAGGGAAGCTGAAGAACTTCTTGAAAACAACGAGTTAGAGGTGAATTCTAGCGTAATCTGTCTCGTCAATTTGATTATTACGTTCGTTTTCTTGGAATATCTAACAAAATGCGAGAACACACAGACTTTCAATCAGTCGTTACGTCTTACCCAGATCTTTTGGCCGCCAAGCGCGTGTCACTCGTGTGGGCAACGCGTGCAATAGAAAGCTTGCAAAGTATATTGCCCTGCACTGACACCAGTCGTGACGTCTCTTTCTGATCTTTTTGAATATAGAAACAGTGCGCGTGCATAGATTTCGAAAATTCTGAATATGACATCGCGCTACGGGAAGGAGGTGTTTCCGCAGTACTTTGAAAATAATTTTCTGCAACCTCAGTGCACGAAATTGAAATATAATCTAGATAATCGTGATCCTGGTGGCCCATTGAAGACGACATAAGTGTTTTTCCTCAATTACAAGCCCGCTTCAGTTCCCCTTTAACGGAATGTGTAACCAGTGTCTAATGGATGCTTGAATATGACAAGTTTCAAAAATGCGCGCAGGACTTTGGCATCGGAAGTTTATCGATGAGAGTACAAACAAATCGATCGTTTCAAGATTATATATACGTATATATTTCTTGTCAAAGCATAACATTGTTTTTAAGTGAGCAAAGGAAACTTTTGAGTGGTGCCCTGAAACAGCTCGCCTGTACACATGACCACCCCGTTAACCAATCAACGTTGAGCACTTCTCTCCCCTTCTCCCAAAGGTGAAGCAATCAGCGTCGAGACTCGTGGCCACGCTTTTATCTGGGCTCCACAAAATGGCGAACACCTAGCAAAAGAAGGTTTCACCTTAATAAATTAAGTCCAGGTATCTATCTTTATATTTTATGTTATTGAGAAGACCCTGTCTTTGCAGGAGGTGATGTACCGGGCGTCCGTGCGAACATCGAACCCTATATAAACCATATAGTACATTGGAATCTTGCAAACTTTGGAAAGAAACAAAAACATGCTTTCCCAAATCAAAATAAATTGAACTCAACAATTTATTCACAACATATACCGGGCGTCTACGAGAATACCGAACCCGCTTTTTCGCACCGCAAAAATAAACTAGACATCGTGGAGAGCTCAAACTCTGTCAGAACGTAACCCCAGCCGTTCGAGCAAGATGATGAAGTTTCAACACTTACCATTATTGGAATAAAAAGTTAGAAGTGAAAAACTGTCTTCGTCTATATTAGGACGCCGGCCGTGAGATGCAGCGGATGGAATGCCGCTGTTTTGCGACCGCATCTCACAGATGGCGTCACCTTCCTTCGAGGCTTCCCGCAATACCGCTATTGTCTAACCTGAACCAGTTGTGGCAAAGTTACAATACCTGACAAAAGTATCGTATCTTTGTTCCCAGATTTCTCGGTTGTTCATAGACGGAAACAAAATTAAATACAAAATTTGAAATTGTATTCACTCGGTTTTGTTTATGAAAAGGCATCCCGATTATTACCGAACCAGACGTCGTCTGCTTCTGTCTTTACGAACGCCGACAGTCATCTACGCGCAACGGCATTGATTGTTTATGCTCAGTTTTATCTTATTGTCAACTTGTGTTCCTTAAGCGGCAGTTAACGCACAGACAACGAAGTCCGGTCGTACTGTGGTACGCCGAACTGGGGAGCTTTAAAAAGCCAAGCGTAAGTTCTTCTTAGAGTTCGGCTTAAGGTCACCTTTCAAGCCGCTAATGTGGACGTGGGCTCGGCGCTTTGCAGATTCAAGTAGCGTCAATAACAAAACGCAAGTCTTCCACGTTCCTCCACAAAAGAAGGGCTCCGCTTCGCCATCGTTGGTGCCTTCGAGGCAGATCTCCAATTGTCTTTGCGAAGAGCCGCACGTTTGTTCGGTGTCTTCAAGCACACCATGCTGAAAGCTACCCACGGGATCGGCCCGTAAAAGCTTGGCCTGATTCATGAGTTGTTGCCCGGTGACTACGAGAAGCGACTCGACTTTCGCCGGGACGAGCTCTTTAAGATTGCACAAGATTGTTCACATCTGCAGTTTTTGCTGTTTAGTGATCAGGCGACATTTCAGATGGACAGGCAGTTTAAGACCCAGAACTGCCGCTATTGAAATTGATGAATCCGCACTGGACGCTCGACGGGGTTTTGCAGTCGCCTTAAGGAACAGTCTGGTGCGAAATCTGGACAGAGGGCGTCGTTGGCCCCTTTTCTTTGACTGCAACGTGTCTGGAGACATCTACCTGCGGATAATGCAGGATGCGTTTCTTCCCAAATTGGAGGCCCTGCGCATGCAGCGGGACGTATATATTTTATGCACGATAGGGCGCCACCCCGCTGGTCGATAAGTGTAAGGCACTGGCTGGACACCATCTTCCCAGGACGCTGGATGGGCTGAGGATCGCCGAACATGCCGTGGCCGCCCCGATCGCCAGACCTCACAATATGCGACTTTTTCGTTTGGGGGTTTGTGAAGTCCCAGGTGTACAAGGGCCGTATTCCCACACTCGACGCATTAAAGCAGCGCATCGAGGCAGCGTTCACTCTCATCACGGACGAGACGCAAGCTGCGGCATTCAGAGTGTACGAAACCAGGCTTGGCGCCTAGGAGGCCACGTCGAAGCCCTGGTTCCGACTGAAGTAGAGCCGTGGGGCCCTGCCAAGAACTGAGCTGACAACAGTCTACGGAACGAACTTAAACCTTCCCGTCAGGTGTACCGTTTATTAATTTTAATACCCTGACTAAGTCCATTTTCAGGGCTGCCAAATGCTGTCGTCACGCAGCACGGCCACTCTTGTTGCGGCGGCTCTCCCGCGTCTCTGAAAAGATTCTTTGCTATGGGCCCTCTTTACTCCTCAGATACCGCTCCCTTTGTTACCTTCATCTTATGCAGTCCGGTGTCGCACACTATGTTCAACCTGTAGATCAGTGGAAGGCATCGCGTCACAACAACAAAAATGACGAGCCAGCTGGTGAAAGCTGAAGCAAAAAACATCTTTATTCAGGATAAACAACGGCATTCTACAAATACACAATTTAGCGAGGCCAACCTGAGTTAAAAGAAGTCCAACCTGGAATTGCACCCAAACCGAGATGTGAGAAACTATGCGACAGTGCTGTGCCGCAAACCGCAAGACCGAAACCAAAACTAACCAAAAACCCTTGGCCTGTGGGGCCGCTATCTGTGAGATCCGGTCGCAAACAGCAGCATTCCGTCTGCTGCATCTCACTGGACGGCGTCCTCTCATAGACGAAAACAATTTTTCACTTCTACCTTTTTATTGCGGGAATGGTAAGTGTTGAAACTTTGGCACAGTGCTCGAACGACTGGGGCTACGTTCGGACGGAGTTTGAGCTCTCAGCGATGTCTAGTTTATTTTTTCGGTGCGAAAAAGAGGGTTCGGTATTCACGCGGAGGCTCGGTATATGTAATGAATAAATTGTTGAGTTCAATTATTTTGATTTGGAAAAAAAAAAACATTGTTTTCTTTCCGAAGTTCGGAGGATTAAAAATACTATGGTTTATATACAACAGAAAAATATTTTATTAGTTTTTGTACAATAGGTTAGCAAGGATGTTTTGCCTCCGTCCCTGGTTCCGACGAAGGAAGGAGTTGAATTCTTCTCTGGATATGTAGGAGTTGTTTAAAATTATCAGTTCTTTTTTTAGTTTTTAGTTATATTGTTTTTTCAGTGAGTTAAGTTAATCATTTTCTAATTTCATCTTTTATCGACGTTATTTATTTCCCTCGTTCATTTTTGCTTTGTTTCCCTCCTTCTCCTTTTCACCTCCTTCATCATTTGGGTTGCGAGTTTGTTGACATGTTGTGGGGTAGCATTTTGTTATCAAAGCGAGCTCAGAAATCTGGTTGTGTTGTGTCTCGCCTTATATGTTTATAATTCCTTTTGTTTACATAGCTCTCCCTATATAACTTTTTTCAGTTCGTTTTATACCTCGTTTATCTTTAGTCATCGCAAAGCAAGGGTTGCTACGCACTCCCGATGACAACGTTGCGTTTTTCTTCAGGTAACTAGTGCTCTAGACGTCATTAACCATCAACCAGAAAACGGAATATTTCTTATTGTGGCTTCTTTTAGGTTTCCCGTCTGCGTGAAAATGCTCCTAACGGTTTGTACCAATTGATACGTAGATTGACCTACGCCGAACTTTCCTGGTACCCTCAATCAGAGCTCTTTATTTGAGTGTGCGTGGCTGTCGGATCTGCGCGGACGCTGTTAGCACGAACACAACATCGGCGCTTGTCTGCATTTTATGCAGAAAGAATTGCCCTCCTTTTCTGAATGAGGAAGTTTTGATATTTTAGTGGCTTTTGTGGCAGATGACACTTTTAAAAGAAAGCAGTAATAACTGGCGATTGCTTTGTCGCGCTAAGAGTGTCGCGTCGTGTACATGCAATCAAAGCATCCCATTGCTCGAGTAAGTGTCTGTTTGTTGACAGTGTTTTGCAGAGTAACAGGTTACGTGCAGAGTATCACAGCAAGACGAATTCAAAGAGCACTCACTGGCTTGAACCATGATTATTAAGTCACTTAAAGACATTGAATAGTTTAACCAAGGGCCCAAAGGTTACAAATAAGTACATGTTCAAGGATGAAAAAAAAAAATGGTCTCCAAACATTCTTACAACGATTTCTCTGTCACGCCCATTTGTTAATAAAAAAACACACACAAAATTGGGGCTCTAATTTACGCTGTGAAGGTGGTTGGTCAGCTAAGCTTTGGTATCACCTGCAACGATTGCCTACTGCACTATTCGCGTCTCCAGCTCGACGCTCGCCCTCCCGCGGCGGAAACGGGAAGCGCTCTAGTGAGGGCATGGCCTCCGAGATCCCGAAGCGCGCGCGCGCGTCGGGATCTTGGAGGTTATGGTGAGGGATCCTCCGATTCTCCTGCTCAGCGGGCACGGCGGAACTGCTCGCGATCATGGCTCGCTAAATGTCATTTCCGAATGCCAACAACACTCTTCACTGTCCCAACGTAGTGCTGCAGCCGGTATGGGATTGTATCTTATTGGCGAGTTCAAGTATTGCGCATAGAAGCGAACGCAAGCGGTGTGCGTTTGCGTTAAAGTTGCGTGCTCCACGTTGTGCGTGCGCCTCATCGCCATGCGTCATCCAAGACCGCAATTTTGGGCTCCGCGCACGCGCAGTGTGGAACACGCAAAGCTAACGCAAACACACGGCGCTTGCGTTCGCTCGTATACGCAGTACTAAAACTCACTACTGTTTCACCGGCTTCCAACGCCAACGAGACGTGCTGCAGTGAGCAGGCATGTAGGCAGGTAGGCGTTCCTTCGAACTGGAAAGGCTGAGATTGGCAAAATGACGGAGCGTAAAAATGAAAGTAACTAAATGTTACGACAAAAGTAATAATTAAAAAAATATTTTTTTTTGTAGTTCGGTCATTTGGTTTGGAAGGATATTGGCGGTGACTTTGGACGTTTTGCCGAGTGTCAAAAGTCACGACTTTGATAGCAAAATATGCTTTACCCAAAATTAATGTAATTTTACATGGATTTCTCATTAGCTAGAATGTTTTCATTGATTTTAGACTTTTTATTTTATTACTTGGTAATTAAAATGCTGCAATTGGCACCAGTGATGATAATTAGCACACTTTTGATTGTCACGTTTGTTCGCACGTTTGAAATTAGACGATAAGCAACAAATTATATTAGAGCTTGAAAAATTACGTATTAAAATATCGAATTTTAATATTATTCATATTAATACAAATCGCGGCCATGTATGCCCCCAATTAATGCCAAGATTACAAAATAGCCATTTAACCATAATAGCCTTTCAAGAAAGGTTTAATTTTGTTTTCTTTTTAGCATATGAAAACTCTGACATCATTATCAAGATAGGCAAACAGTCCAACAGTGGATGTGATATATAAAGTCCTATGCGTCCTATAAAAAGCACACAGACACTTCAGCTGCCTGAGTCGGATTCCGTCTTTGGGTTGTTGCAGTGAGAAAAGCCTTTATAAATTTATACGTTTTGTGGACATATTGTAAAAATTAGAATTATTCTCTTATTCTTATGCTGGGAATACTGTTAAACCAATTAATCATCTAAAACCCCAAAACCCATTAAAAGGCCTGCAGTTCATAATTTTCCATGACAATTATCTGAGCGAGAAAAGGCAGCGAGAACGCACAAATATCAGCACTGATTTGTTTCAACTAAACCAACTACAAATATCAGCCTGGATCAAACATGTGTGCTACAAAATAATGTTTCTGCGAACAACTTCTCTAACTAAATAATTATGATGTGAGACACATCTTGAGTTATGAAAGAATCCGAAATTAAAACCTATATCGAAAAATTAAATCCAAAATACAGATTAGTTTCGGTTTCGCTCCAGAATTAAAACGCGCATTCTTGCATACTTTTTACGCTAAACACCGTTCTTGTTTTCAGGGTAGAGAGGTGACCTGCGCTCATAACCCCTAGCTTCCTCGTATTACCAGAAATAATTCGTGTCGCTCAGTGAAGCCAGCACACTAGATAGGCTCAACAGCGGCACGCATCTCCGACCCTCACTATAACCGCCATTTTTGAAAATGAGTGGCGCCACCTATAGTTAGTTGGAGTCGCGAATAGCGTTCGCGTGCCGTCTTCCATGTTCCGTCTTCCATGTTGCTGCAGCATGTTCCATGCTGCAGCAACGATGAAATCAGTTGCCATACTCCGTTTAATCTTACGTCTAAGTGCAGCGGATGTTACGAGCCATCGGAGCCAATCGGAGGCCGTGTGAGTGTCACGTGACCTTAGAGAGGGGGCACAGCGACTCGCGGAAAGCGTATCAGAGGTCACGTCCACAGAACGGGATTGGCTAAGATAGCTCGTAGCATCCGCTGCGTCCGGACGTAAGATGAAACGGGGTATAGGCGGGTTTTTCTTTTATATATGAAAGGCTAGTGACGTCACTCCCCACGTCGCAAGCTGCCGTCGCCGCGGCAGCAGGCGCCATTATCAACCATTATGCGGTTCGCACTTCACACGAGGGCTTCGAGTAACGTCAACCCCTTTCGAAGCAGCTGCAAACTTAATCTTTACCGGAGTGCGTGGGAGGGCGTTCCTATTGGTCACACGCGCCTTATCATCCATCATGTGGTTTTGATGCTTGTTTTGTGGCTTTCTTTATTGAAAAGGATACTGAGCTGTAGGCTGTATGCCTGATTTCAAAGGAGATATGCTGTTTTGCTTTCGCTTTCCATTGTTCGCCGGGAGTTGTTTTTGCTTACAACGCCAACGACACGAAAATTTCCTTGGCTGGTAGAGGTATACAGCTTCGCTGTAAAATATCAGAAAGTTTTTTGCTCTCTATGGCACTCGAATTCGTAGCAATCTTAAACATTGTACAGACCATTCGAGACAAGGGGACGATTGTTGTACGTTTGTCGACCCCGCTTGTAAGGCACAACATCCGCCCTAATTTATACTCAGACATTATTCACGACATTAGAGCGCCTGAAATCCTTGTAGACGTTTCTAGCCTAGGCAGGTTAAAAGTCGTGTGCGCGATAATGAACGTAAAATGAATCTGAACATTCCCGTCTAACGATTTGATAAGGCTGGCCTAGATTTAAAAGGCGGCATGTGCTTTTTCCGCCACTATTGAATTTCTTTTGTACAGCATTTTATAAAATAATTCAAGAGAGTAAAATTGTTAATCAATATGCTACTATTTTTTACCTCGATATTTGTTAATTCAAAAGCATGGCACGCTTTTGTTGATAATATTGTTTTTAAATGTTTTTTTTTGAAGACGTTGCGCAGATTAAAGTCGAGTAATCTTGTCTTCTTGAATGCTCGACTGTGAAAATAGATCCACGTAGAAGGCCCTTTTTCGTCTACTGTATGGAGGTACATGGCAATGCGGTGAAGTATGCTGTAAAACAGGCCCATTCATTTTTAGGTCTTTTTTCGTGATAAACAAAAATATCTTGTACTATTTATACGCTTATCATTCCTAGTTGTTCCATTATTTGTGACGTCACGGTCCTAATTGAACACCGATATTTATCTATGAGTTCTTAATTTAATAAATAAATAAATACATGAATAAGTAAATAACTAAATAAAACTAATTTTACTTTACCGAAAGTGTCTATTGCGAAACAGCTGATATAATTTGTAAGGAAACACTCAAGTTTACTGAATATTTTTTTAAAATACGTATACAGTCAGCACGGGATGAAACCCGGATGCCGGAGCGCGTGGCCATCGATACAGGCTACTCCACCTGGAGGGCCCCTGAGAACTAATGAAAATGCACCTGGGTGCGAGGGTGCGGGTCCTACTAAGATGTCCTCAAACCTCGCGTGGGGCGTCTGGGACTTCCGCGTTTCGCCGGTGGCGCGCTGTGAGCGCCGTCACTCGGGGTGCTTTCCTGTCGCCGCACTGTCGCCCAGTCGACACCGGGTAGGTCCGCTCAGACAGAGTGATGAATTTATTGCGCTCCGGAATTGATGCGCCTGGCATATCGGGGGTTACAAAAGAGAGCGACAGCAAGCAATTCCTCGCTTTTTAAGAATCGACTGATAACCTCGCACGAAAACATGCGCATTGCTCATAAAAACCGAGGCATCCGCGTCAGTCTGTTGCAGCAATTTTTTTTCATAAAGAGTATGGTCGTGCGAACAAACGAATTTTATTTCGCGTTTATGATGTTTCACTATTTCTCAGAAACCGCTCGTGGCATGTTGTTCACCGGAGCCCCAGCGTGGTTCCGGTGACACGTCATCAAGCACTACGGGTCTTCTGTGCACGAAATGTTTCAACTTTCATTTCGCCCTTGCGATACACAAAGCGATAATGAATGACAGCGCTGAAGAGATATCGCTGGGAATCCGATACACAAAGCGAGTGACAGTGCTTTTTGTATCGGATGTGACGGCGCTTACAGCGCGCCGCCGGCGAAACGCGGAACTCCCAGACGCGCCGCGCGAGGGTCGAGCTCATCTTAGTAGGACCCGCATCCTCGCACCCCGGCACATTTTCATTAATTCTCAGGGGCCCTCCAGGTTGAGCAGCTTGTATCAACAGCCACGCGTTCCTGCATTCGGGTTTCATTTCGTGCTGACTGTATAATAATTTGCCTGCATTACGATTGCTGCGATAGTTCTGCAATTTCTTCATAAAAGAACGCTTGCCCTTCCTACTTCGTTAATAATTTTTTCTTCCTTGCAGTGCCCTCCTCTAAATATCTTTGTGTCCCTATAACCAATTAACTGTCCTGGAATATTCATGTGGATCACGTCACTAACAGTGCTAATCAATTTTTGGGTTACATTATACGAAATATTTTGCCTGACCCCATTTCATTAGAACTTCTTTATAAAACTCTCGTTCGTAGCCCATCTGAACATACTACCTTTATCTGAAACCCAGGTATCATCCTCTCATCTGCAGTAGAATTTATTCAAAATCGCTCCGCTCCTTTTATTTTTTGCAATTATCACCACACGTCTAACGTCACCACCTTGGAAGCATCTCTATCATCGCCCAATCTCTCACTTCGTTCAAAAGTATCATGTCGAAGTTTTTTCCTCGAGATTTATCACTCTAACCGAACACTTCGTCATGCGCTATTTTTCAAACCATCATTGATTGCGAACTTAAAGTTGGAGCCCCCGCTGTAAAACGTCAAGTTTCAATGTTATTTTTTAAAACTTGTATAGACTGTAATAGCCTTTGCACAGCCATTGTCGCGATTACTGACACTGATAATTTAAAAAAAAGAAACTACTGCATAATGTTGTATATTAGGTATTTAGTTATTGAAACTGTGTCTCCGAAAAAAAAAAACACAAGTGATGAACTAAAAAAATAAATAAACTGATGTGAAAATAAAAGAAGAATATTGATTTTCGAGAAGGATCAAAGCATTTTGCCAGGGCAATATCAATTTTACGTAAGTCAATCTGAATTGTAGTTCACGCCGCCCATATTTTGTTTTATCTTTCTTTTCCAGCATTCTTTATAATGATTTTATTTTTGATGATTATTCACTGCTTTTGTTTCGATGTCCGTCCTAGTTCCTTGCTCAGAGTTGTCACTCGCGCGAGGGATTTCGGGACGTTATTGTTTCTCGAGGGAGCGTCTGGTGAACACTGATAGCGCTGGGACTTCTTTCTTGCGTCTGACGTACATTGTTTACCCGCTCACTTTGCGAAGCTCAACAGCCACGACTCAACCAGCAGCTCAAACATATCGCTTCTGTGAGGCCATGCTTTCATACGTTTGGGGTTTCTGGCAGGCTGCGGGGGAAAGAATAGCTTTCTGGCTTTGCAAGAGTAGCAATGCAACTTCAATACGAAAGGTAAACGTTGAATTGAATATATATATATATATATATATATATATATATATATATATATATATATATATATACAAGGAGGTAGTTGACGAAATTGAGTGTACATTTTCGTCCTCTTTGTTCGTTTAGTTTTTGAGAGTCTGTCTCTAAGGCATTATGGCTCGATAAAAATAATCATCACACATTTATGTTCCAAGAAAATAAGAATCGCCTCAAACGGTATTTGAATTTTATGACATTTAGCTAAAAAAAAAAAAAAAAAAGATGACAGTGTTAACATTTGAATCTGCGGTCTGTCAGTATAAAAAGGGTTATCAAAATATAAGGATACGAGAAGTAAATGGAATTTACCGATTCGAAACCCTAATAAGTTCCATTAAAAAGTCTAGTATTATTAAAATAATAAATCGAACATCGCGTTCAACGCCGAAGCCACGTACGTTAGCATAAACCGCGTTCGACGTTTTTATTGGTACGTTTAATAATAACCCTTTTACGACCGACACGCAACGTAGTGGTATGACACGTCATTGAAAGTTTTGTAATTGCGAAACAAGCTCAATACGCTCCGCCTCAATTCCCGAGAAACGAAAGAAGAAAAAAAAAGTTGATTCCGAGAAACCTCCAGGCGAGCAGCGACATTGCGAATGTAATTAAATATTGAGTGAAACGTATAATTTCAAGGGACGGAGCGCGCTCAACTGTGTAATTTTTGTGGTACCTGTAATTATTTCTACCTTTAAATTCAGCAACTGAAACTTTGACGCGCGTTCTGTCGAATAATAAATTAGTTAGTAGCAAACGCCCGCGTCCTTTAACTTGTAATAAACAAGTAATAATACTTAGGGTACCATTATCAATATTCCACGAATAAAAAAGTCATCTTCGTAATTCGCTTTTAATCAAGCGTTTGTAAAAATGTATTACAGGCACTTATGTGTTACTGGGAACAGAATACACAAACATGCGTTAAAAAAAAAACCTCAAGCAAAATAAAGTTTGTCTGTTTCTGGAAACTTTAGTTGTATGTGAGCGCATAAGTTTTTATATTCTACTTATTGAATACAAAACCCTGCGAATGGACACAAGGCGTATTTCGAGCGCAGTGGGAGATACTTTTGGATTGATTTTTAAATTTTATAATATTTGTTTTTGCGTTTCCAGAACCAACATTTAATGGTTGCGTATAGAAAGGACTTGGTCAAGTTCATACTGCTGTTTTATTGCTTATAATTTATTTGCCAGCATCACTGGGAATAATGTCTGTGCTGTTAAGGGCCAACTTCTGTATTTATTCAAGCAAAATATATGAGTATGAATTCTCAAGAATACTTAATTTGGACTCGTTAATGGTAAAAGTCGATCCCAGTCATTTTTGAAGCAATCAAAAACACAGAGATAGTTTATTTTTTATTTTTGTCGAACTTGCTTCGCACTAGACTAAAACTCCATTAAAAAAAAAGCCTTTTGTATTGCCTAACGCAAAAATCATCTCCGGTGTGCCGATTGTTTCCCCAGGAGAAGGTTTCACAACGCCAGATCCATAGCCGATGATCCCTCATCCAATATGATTTCGCCACGCCGCCGTATCCACAATACACAACACCTTGCAGGGGAAACAGTGGGGAGACATTTCTCAAGTAGTCGGCGTCTGCGATGGACGGGTTTTGTTTTCTCATATCATGTTCTGGGTGCGAGCATTACTGAGACTCTTGCGTATGTTGTACTGCACAGGCAGGTACAACAACGTCGAGATAGTTTCACAGTATTCGGTAACTTACTTATTGAATGCATTAGCAGGACGTATGCCATGGGTTCTCACTAACTATTAACCATTTTATTTGCAAACGCCACCACGCGGTGGTCCGGTCTTTGACGCCAGAGCGAAAAATAATGAATGAAGCCCACCTTAAAACCGCTGCTTGAAATGTCTGTGAAACTTTTAGCCATCAATTCTCCAGGCGAACGCAAAAAAAAAAAAAAGTCGAAAATCGCGACATTTGTTTAAATTCTTCGAATATTCCTGTGAACCTACTTTTCTCCTCCGAGATTTTAAATCGTACAACCTAAGGCCCTCGCTAAATCCTTAACTTTGTTGTCCGTGTAGCCTTTATGCTTTCTATGCGCCTTGCAAGTGGGCGCATTTCGGTCTTCTGTGCATGGGAAAGGACGTGTGAAGGTGGGAGAGGAGGTTATACTAAGCTCCGCCTCCTCGGGGGGGGGGGGGGGTTGTCGCGGATGTAAACATCTCGGCGTCGGCAATGGCGGACGTGCTGTAGCAGCTGTGGCTGTAGCCGTGCGTCTTTCGCGTGGTTGCTGGGTAAACAAAAGAGAAAACGTTCCGCTTCTGTCCTGTGTGATTTAGAGGTCAGCTCCGATCAGGCGCTGTCCAGGGGGCAGTGTTGCCAGGAGAAATGAAAACGTGCTGCGTCTTCGTTTGTGGTGGGAGCATAAACGATGGTGTGTCGCATTTTAGATTTCTGGGAGGATGGACAGATTGGGAGCTCTTTCTTGATTCGGTGGATGGTGGTGCATGTCCGTTCTTAGTTGGTGGAGTGATTTGTCTGGTTAATTCCGACAACGAACGAGACTCCAGCCTATTAAATAGGTGCGTGGTTCTCGTGCACCTTGCACCCGTCTTAGAGGGACAAGCGGCTCCTAGCCGCACGAAACAAAGCAATAACAGGTCTGTGATGCCCTTAGATGTTTGGGGCCGCACGCGCGCTGACACTGAAGGAAGCAGCGTGTTTTTATCCCTGTCTGTTAAGACAGCAAGCTTAGAAAAAAGTGGCTTGAGCAAATACAGAGGGCTAAGACCATTGGATTACCCCCGAGCAAGTGTTCGTCTGTTTAAATAACAGGGCACAGAAAAATAAGTTCCCATAGAAGTTTGCAAAAAACAAAAACCAATAATTACTTCTTGGTGTCAACGAGTCTATGACATAACTTCTGCAATACGCTCGACGCCGCTCAGGTAGCTCGATTCATCATGCTCGGATTCTCTTCCACAAATCAGCACAGCTTTTAAGACTTTTGCCACTTAGGTTTATGCCACACATACATACCCGAATATGTTAATTGACAACAACCTTTCAGTCGCGCGGAAAAAAATGTGACAACAAGCAGCGATCGAGCACTTTTGGGCTATGATGTGCTCACAGTAGCGATCGCACAGCCGCATTTGTTTATTTCCAGTCACTAGATCGGCTGTCATCTGTCTTTAGCTGATTTTCTTTGAACAACTCATCAAACGCGAGGTAGCATTCTTCCGCTCGCTCCTTGATACGTGTCTGCTAGTTGTTAGACAAAAACACATCGTACCGCTCGAGTTATTTCGTCTGCCCTCTCTGAAAGGCAAAGTCGAGCTCGCTCGTAAAGGTAAGACATAGCAGACGACGTTGCAAAGGAGCAGACGACGCTCAGATAGTGGGTCGCGGCGACCCACTATCTTTTCAATCGAGCCAATCAGAGCTCGGCGTTCTGACGTCACCGCAACCCCTGCGAAAGAAGCAGACGAACTTGCACACCGCATAGCACCGGTCACATAACCAAGCTCGACAGTCTTACAAAAAACGGAACGATCGGCAGTCGCTTGGGACGCAAACAGCGGTTCATGTTTGTAAACAGCAAAAGGGCCTATATTAAAAAAAAAAAATGTTGGTTTATGCCCATGCTTGACAATCCACTAAACTTTGTCGATTAAAGAAAAATGAAGAAAAAAAAGGATGTTGTCAGTCATTGTTCACGAGCGAAAACAGCAACCGGGACGTGAGAGCGACACTAGCGACGTAGTAGGCGAAGCATGATCCGAGGACGACGTGTTTAGAATTAGTGGGAGAGCTCCGGTAATTACAGCAAGCGCGCATCCACACTGAGGTCGATATCGCTGCTCTAGCGCCGCTCACGTACGGTGGTGGCCGTTTCAGAAGCGCGATTTACGCATTCGTCCTCTCACTCTGTGTGCATTACGTAGTTGTAAAACGCGGGAGCACGTTTACGGAATTATCGATCCATTTCCTTAACCAGCAGTTCCTGTAAAACTTTGGAGCACTTATGTATTCATATCTAGTTAGTTTCTTAGATTCACATTTAGTTTTTTTCACCCTCGCAACATGGTTTTTGGAAATCACTGTCCTGCGAAACTCAACTCCTTACTTTGACTAATGATCTTTTCTCCATCCTTGACCATGGATCTCAGGCTGATTGCATTTTTCGTGACTTTTGCAGAGTCTTTGACATAATATCTCAGAAGCTATTGTTTTTTTTAAGCTTGATAAACTTAATATTGATTGTAAAGTTTTGTCCTGGAATAAATGTTTTCTAACTAATCGATCAACTAATCTCAGTGTGATACACACTGGTATTTTAAGTTCTCACTGTAGAGATATTCTTTGCCAAGGTTAAATCAATGCATGATCCATGAATGGTGGTTGGTTGAGTTGCATTGGTGAAGCGCATGTTATATATGAAAGCGTGGCGTGGTGACGTCACTACGTGATTTCTATACTGGTGGGTACTTTTCCACTCGGAGTAGCTTACTCAACCGTAATCTTTACCGGGAAACACACGCGGGGAGAAGGAACGTGCTTCGCAGTGTTCGCAGGCGCCGCTATCATCCATTATGCGGTTTGCACTTCACACGAGGGCTTCGAATGACGTAAACTCCTTTCGAAGGAGCTGCAAACCTAATCTTTACCGGAACGCGTAGGAGGGTGTTCCTATTGTTCACACGCACCTCATCATCCATTATGTGGTTTTGATACTTGTTTTGTGGTTTTCTTGATTGAAACGGATAATGAGCTGTATGCTGTATGCCTGATTTCAAAGGAGATATGCTGTTTTGCCTTTAATTGTTTGCCGGGAGTTTTTTTGCTTACAACGCCAACGACACGAAAATTCCCTTGACTGGTAGAGGCATACAGCTTCGCTGTAAAAAAAGGATTTGGTATGTTCGCCATTTAATTTTTGTTTTGCGTTTATGGAGCCAGCTTTAGGAAACAACCAAGCCAGTGGTGTTCACAGTTGCTTAAAAGACACCAGGCGAATTAAATTTTAAACGCACTCCTTCTCAATATTATAAAAATGACAAAAACAAGCTCTTGTATGTGTTTTCACAAAAATCCTCAATGTGGCCACAGCAAGATTTCTCGGCACCGATTGGAATGCTAATATTTCAGTACGTAAACATATCAAAGTTTTACTTCTAAACCTTGTAAAGAAAGAATCGTTCTAAAATTTAGTGGTTCGATGATAAGCGGATTGTACCCTGGAGAGGCGGAGCACGTTTTCTCGAAAACATGCTTGAGATTGCTGGACCGCACGCTCTTTAGATGCCTAAATTTCATCTGCCCTTTTTTAAACCTCAAAATTAAAACATCATTAATTGAAAAAATGAACGCCTTTTTATGAAAAGATTTATTGCTATGAAATAATAAGGTGTATCCGTAAATAGGTTGTAGCAGCAATATTGTTCAAAATCACAATATTTTATGAGATCTTTGAATAGCTTTTATTCAGAACCCAAACCGTGGTACGACATAATTTAAACTGCGTTAAAAGGGAACGTTGTTCACCGAGGATGGCTCGGTAAATCTTGGTACGCAAATATTTGAACTCAAACAACGCATAAGCAATGTCCATGTATTTACGGATTACGCCGAGGCTTTGCAATGTACGCGCTCGTGAGTGGTTTCGCATACACGGGGATAGAGAAGACTGTGCATCGCGTGTTTACGAGAGATGGCGCTCCAGAAATAGTATGAAAATAAAACTGATAACTTAAACAGTGTATACCTTTGCGTCGATGTGCCATGTTCTATGCATGGAAAAATACTTGTAAGGCATCGCATATCTTCGAGGAGTGTCTCTGTCTCGCCCTTCCCACTATGTAGTAGCTGATGTTATGAGATAAATGCATACTTGTACATTGTGTACTTATGTTGAAGCGGAAGGAGGAGCCACTCTTTTGCAACAGTAGCCTTTAACACGTACATGCCAAGCGAAGGGCAGATGTTGTAATGGCCGTAACAACGTTGATTGTCTGCCATCCGATTCTAATAAATATCCTTACGAGGTGTGGAAAAAAAGGCATGAGTAATTTTTGAGGTCCTTGCATATTATCAGCAAAAATACCTTGGGCTGCTAAAAATGGTGGCACATTGTTTACATAATATAAATAAAAATTATGGGATTAAATTTGTGTAAAGACGATCATCCGTTTATATTGACGTTTCATGGCGAGAAAAGGGAGGTTCTGCTGTAAACTGATGGCGTAGGCGCTCGTAGTATTGCCTTTGTATTTTTTTTATCTTTATGAACAGGTGCTGCAATTTCGCACGTTTTTCTTTAGTAGAATACTCCTGCCTTGTCAATATTTAGTTTTTTTTAAATTTTAATATGGTTTTATTTGCGCCATTTCAACGCCTATGTATCACCCTATTTATTGGAATCATTCTCTCACCATTGGAGATCAGCCCGGTTGCGGTCGTATTCGCTCAGAGCCTGTGCACACACACTCAATGCGACATGCGAAATGAGCCTAGCGTATAAAAGGAAATACGTAAAAGACATGAACGTTAAGTTGTTTAGATCTTGATAATGAGGACCGCGTTGCAGATTTCCACGCAGAATCAAGGGCCGATCGTATTTCTGGAAACAAACATTTTCTTTCATGATTTCACGGGCGCGTTCTCTACTAGCTTGGATATAGGTAATGAGCAGGTTATTTAAATAAATACAATTTATTTGAGCCTTTCCACGGGCCCTGTTATTTCTGACGGTGACAAACTACAGTATGTCTAACGCTGTCTACAATGACGCCGAATTCAACTAGAATGTTGTGTACGCGGCGCTCCAGAAAACTTACTTTACATCCAGAAATGCTTAAAAATAGTATTTGCGTGTCGTCGAACGTTCAGCGGATGACCTGTGCCCTCTTGTATCGCACTGGTCGTTTAACTTCTCTTTATATCAACGTAAGAAAACTATATAAGATACATTACAAAAACGTAGTGAACTGCGCTTAGATTTGATCTGCGTTACGTATTCAACACCTAAAGGGAAGATAATTTCTTTGTGTATTTTGTTTTTAATTTATTCATAATGTCGAGGCCCTCTACAATTGCTCCAAACCACGATGCGAAGAAAATGGGACTCCCACTTCGGCGTCTGCTTAACTGCAGGGTAGGCATCCAAGGTCTTAGGGATTATCTTACCCGAGCAGTTTCTAACATACTTCTGAAAGTTATTGTGGAGGTTTTGATGTAAAGTACTTTCCTAAAACATATAACTCGATCATGAGTATCCTGCGCGCTCTTCAGAGTAGCGCAATTGTTATTGCAGAGCTGCTGCGACTTATGTCAATCCTCAGTTTAATGCTTCCGTGCACATAATAAGGGCACCAGCAACACTTGATTTTTTTCTCCTTCAAAATTGTGCACTCGGCTGGCACGTGTACATTCTACCTTTTTAATGCAAATTCGGTGAAAAGGTGGGCTACCTGAGTGCCAAAAGTTCTTCGACATTGTAGAATAACAAAAACAACAACAAAAAAGTTTCCTCGAAGTTTTGAACAATGGGGCTCAGTGATACCCGGTTCATTAGAAGCGGTGATTATGGAAATTGAGAACACGTTTTAAAAGTTTCGAGGACTTATTCCCTGGGTTTTCTCACAAAAGAGTTAAAGATATACGCAAATGAATTGGGAGGAAGATAAAACGTAGCGTAGTGCTCCCCAAATTGCATTCTAAATGTTTTCAATATCTTGTTGTTTTTAGTACAATAAAACTTCCCCCATCCGCGTACAAGATTTTATTTTTCATATAGAAAAGACAGAAACAATGAAATTTTAAGACATTTGTGTTATTGGTGGCAATAGCTGCAAATGTTATAGAATAATTTAGAGAAGGCAGTTGACAATATATAATATTTACTATGTATACGCGCTGATGTAACGCCAATTGCAAGTCACATCTTGACTAGGTGCGCATTTTTATACGCCGTTTAAAATAAATATTCCACTTTAACCGAAAATGAGCTTAGAATTAGAAGATGTGCACAAACATAATAACCACTACAACGTAAGAGTTGCGTTTAATGTTTTATGAATAAAAGAAATATTTTTCGACGTCGTGATTTTCAGTTGTGTTGTGCTTCACCATAAACTGAAATTATAGGGTGCCAATGTCTATAGCTCTCTATTGTCAAAAAACGAACAACAACAACAACAGGCTTTGGTCAGTAGAGGATAAGTCCAGCCCAAAGGGCGCAGTTTGTCGTTTGCAAGGAATTACGTTTTGACGTGGCAGAAACCAAATTTAACATCTGACTTTCATCTGCTGATTTCTGTTTTCTTCGCTGTAATGCAGCGACCCTTTACGAATTACTAAAACTAATGAAGCAGCAAAAGTAGCGATTGCCGTGACTACGGGCTTTCCCTGGCGCTTGGATCATCCCCATGACAGTGTTGTGAAACTTGGTCTGTTCGTGTCACCCGTCGCAATTCCACCAATGCCTCCCGATGGTAGGCGGTACAAGTACGAGCACAACCGAGGTGTTTATCTTTACTTCAAATATATATCGGCGGAAAAATAAAAAAAATTGCAGAGCGCGTGCGCCCATTTGTGAACACCTGCTTGAAGTGCTAATGTCGGTGCTAGCTCGACCGTTTCTTCGACGTAAGCTAAGTGACTATTAGTGTTTCCGAAACTAAGGTCCTCGGCTCGTTGTTTCGGAGGCCCTTACACGATAAATCGCTTCGAATGGCGCGGCAAGGATTTAAAAAAGAAATCTTTAATTATCTTTTGGCATGTTCTGTTTTTTATGAGTTCTGAAGCGTTTCAAGGGCGGGATGTTCTTCACAAAGAAAAGCAGATCATATACATAAAAAACAAATTCTCAAAGCTCTTTGAGCATCACTGTCAGGCACGAGACCACTCATGTCTCCAGAGATGTAAACACAAACGTGGAAGGTTTGCATACTTAATATAAACGATTGTTTTTTGTTGTGTTGACAACGGCACCTGCCAGTTGCTCGAAACGGTGATGATATTTTTTGAAAAAGTATATCTGAGTGGATGCTGGTTAATATAGTGGAATTTGAGTGGAAAAATAAAGCTTTTAAGGATACGAATGAGAAAAAGAAAGTCAAGGTGCAAGTCAAAAAGCAAACCTCGTAACTGATTTTGAAATATTCACCAGCGAGCAATGGTTAACAAAACATTATGCCTAAAATGTGGGCAATCTAAATGAAAGGATTTCGGAATTTTTAAACAAAAATCATATTACATAATGAAAACCCACAACTAATGGATTGTCCCAAATTTCGACATCGAAAATGACTTTTTGCTTATACACTGCATCTAATTTAGGAAGTCAGACTACAGGTCACCGATGACTGGTATTTCGGAAGTAGTGAGAGACATTAACAACTTCATATTTTTTTCGCGAAGAGAGAAGTAACATAATATACAGATATCACGCGCTTCTAAGAATGAGATAAACAATTTAAGCGGTGCATTTTGCACAATACATACCGACAACTTCAACAGGATCAATATGTGTATGTATTCTTAAAACAAATGAGAATACATAAAACTGGTGTAGTCGGGAATCAGGCGTTCCCAACACTTTGTGCTTGAAGTTAGTGCTGCCCCACATTTCTGGAAAGAAACAACTCGACAAATTCTCTAGCGACCGAGGCTAGACTCTAACTAAATAACATCAAATATAGAGTCGGCTATATGCTGAAACATGGGGTTTGAAGAAGAAACGACGGGGTCGTCTTTCGTTGCTAAACGGCTGGGTGAGATGAGAAGAAAAAGAACGAACAAGCCGCCTAAATATTCGGAACCCCAGTGAGAAATTCCACCGGCGAATCCTTTCACGAGGATCTCAGAAAAAAAAAAAAGAAGAACTGAGCAGTAACACGTTTCGGGGCGCCCATATTGGGGCACGCGAAAGTCTCTAAAACAAACCCATAAAGGAAACAATACAAAAAAAGTAAATGAGGACAGTGAGCTCTGCTGTCAGGGCGCCAGACAGCTCCCGCCCGTTTAATTAACTCCCGAGGACGGTAAACATAAACGACTAAAGAAAGCGCGGTCGAGAATTCCTCAGGCTATTGTGCCGAGGGTTCACAGCCGAGCAAGGCGAGCAAGCGACTCCGCGAGCAGGCAGCATTAACGCGCACTCAACGATGCCAAAGAGAGCCGTAGAAACCTCCAGCCTGTTGTGGCCTGAAGGGACCGTGATGCGTTTTCGTCTCGCTGAATATCTCTCAGACGTCGTCACTAAAGATTACCGTAACGCAACGAAGAAGAGGATGATGCTGAAGCAGCAGTGCGCCAGGCCTGCTCGCTCGACCCGGCTTCGATGAAAGCTTTAATTCTCATGGCGAAAAGGCGTATTTGTCATTTGCAGCCGGCCACACATGATAGGAAGACTTATATAAAGTATGGGTTTATTTGATCTCTACTTGCACATTGTTACATAAAACACACACACAAAAAAATTGAGCGTCGTCTCCTCCTCAAACCGTGGTATCTACACACTTTTTCTATAAAGCAACTTCAAGGTATGCAAATCAAAGTAGTGCTAGAGAAGTATAGCAGGAAACCTCACTCTCAAGCGTCTAATGCAAATGTTACTGTATACAAAATGTAGCACCACAATTTAAGTTTTCAGAAACCGGGATCACCATAATAAAAACGCTCTTCACAGGACCAATCTTCTTTAAGGTGGGCTTTTCCTGTGAAATCATCGTCTTGCAGTGGTGCACCCTTTACAAAAAAAAAAACCAGCAAAACATTTTTTTACTTTTCTACATGGTTTTGCAAATTTTATGGCTTAATGTTTGGCAGTTTCATTAAACGAACTAGGGTCACAGTAATATTTTAGAATTGTTTTTTTCGGAATTAACCGCTAACTGCCATAAGTGTGCGCCGGCTGATATTCCAATCTAATGTAACAATATCTGTTGGGAGTCGCGTTTCCGTTCAAGAACATGTCGTGGTAGGGCAGTTTTCACAGGACGGAGCTAAGAGGATTTCACAAGTAAGAGTACAAATAAGACTATATTTATTAAGGTGAATACTTGCGCACTTCATTTTAGGAGTGTAAAAATTTTGTTTTTTATTTGTTAAATGTTTATGGATTTTTCAGTGTTTTAGTTGCGCGCGCACTAATTCACAAAAGTCTCATCTCGTGATTAAAAAACAAAACAAAAATAAAACTAATCTCTTTCTCAATTAATAATAATAAACAAAAATCAAAAGCTACTGAAAACAACCGAAAAAAGATGTGTCAGCAATTCGGAACTTCGTTCCATGCGCTTTTGCGATGATTGGTGTCTGTTTGTGTTTCCTCTCTGTTGATAGGCCGCGACTGTTTCGTGCATCACCAGCGGCACCGCGGCGATCGATTCTTCGGAGGCACTTGTTTGCTTGACGATCAATCCCCAAGGAGACGCTTTGACGCGTCAACGTGTCTCCGCGAGTCTGCGCTTCTTACCGATTTTAGTCCTCGTACATGAGGGCAATGGATCCCTAAGGTACCCTAATGATTTTTGGCACAATCACCGACAGCATGAAAACGGCAGGGTTTGATTCAATTGCGCTGCGAAGGTTTACAAATAACGATAATGGGACGAGAAAGAGGACGCCAGATACAGAAATAGGAGTAAACAAACAACTGTTTATTTGTCCTTCCCCACAAAAGCGAAAATAAAGCGAAAAAAGAGGAAAGAGAAAGAAAAAAAAAGGGGAGAGTAGCAAAAATCAAAGGTAAACAATGAAAAACTGCTTATCCCCTTCGGTCGCTAGCTATCTGCACACTCATCCCTACCCTTTTTTTCGTTCACACTTGCTTCCCTTTTCGCCTTTTCTCAATCTTGCGTGGAAGAAAAAATTAGCAGCGGTTAGTGTGCAACTATTGTTTTTATGTCGCGTCGTCTTCCTCTTCTAAATGTCGTTGTTTGTAATCCTCAACAGCGCAGTTTATTAAAAAAAAAAAGCTGACAATAGTGAAAAAAGGTTAAGGCGCAAACGAGCTGGTGGTGGTTAAACATTTGACTGAAACCCCAAGTCTGAGACAAGAAGGGACGGACAAACACAAAGTCTCAAACACAGTTGAAACATATTCGACGACGAAAAGGGTATATATATATTCACCAAATCCTACACAAAACAATAGAGACAAGAGAAAGAGAGAGGGAGAAATGGGGAATCCCGTGCCACAAACAGTACAACAAAGCAACCTTTACAATGGAACTCAGTTCTATTTTAAAGGTTGCTTTGTTGTACTGATTGTGGCACGATTAAACTGGCACGATTGAAACAAAATTGAAACCTATAGGTTTCAATTTTGTCGAAATATTCCTAAGAGACTTTTTGTTTGCAAGTTAAGCGTTGACCCCTTATAATATGCGCAAAAGATTGAACAGAAAACCATGCAAAAATCGCCAGAGGTGCAATTATTTCATTGTTTCAGGAAGCCTGGTATCTGTCTATATAATATATTGAGTAGGTTGTTCTAGTAACGAGGAAATACGTTGAACAGTGCGAAGATTAGACACAATGTATAGTAAACAAGCCGTAACCTACATACGATAATTATAAAAACGATCACACACACACACAAAAAAAGAAAAAAAAATAACGCTCTGCCGTGCTGCGCCGTTTGTTCCCCGGAAACGACGCGAGCACCACCGTGATTTACTCTGCTATCATGCGGGGTTGTGGTTCGTTTCACCGTGATTTAATCGAATTATGTCATGCACTCTTTACGACATAAACAACACTCCGGTGTTTGTTTACATGTACCTTTTTCACAGCTTTCGTAAATGACTGGCGTTATGTCCCATCTTTAGTTTGTGTTGAAACCGGAAATAAACGAGCGATTTTCCTATTTAGACTCCATAAAACCGTATCTTGCTTTCACGTGCAGTATGGCAAGAGTTATGTCTGGAACAATTTAAAGCGCCCAATAAAAAAGAAATAGCACACTTGGTTTTGATATCTACTTTTTACTTCTGAAAATTTGTGAATCAAACCATAATTCACAAATTTCATGGGGCAAAACTGAAAAAAAACCGCTTCCTTTTCTTTTTTTTTCTTTTTTATGGTGGAGATCCAGGACCCGCCAGTCATAGTACAGAAGGAGTATGCTATCGTGCCATTTCGCCACACAAACTTTTTGTTCAACCTTAAAAAAAAAAGGCGTTGTTTAGCTTGAGGATAAATGAACTCGCGACATATCTGCAGTCCGCCGATATTTGGTATATGTTCATTTATTGCTCTCGATTGAATTAGAAAACGTACACTTTGAGCACAATCCTAGTAGAAACATCTGCGAAAAGTTTCAGGGAACAACTAAGCTCGAAAATGATGTAAAATTTCGGATGCCACAAGTGTTACTAATCAGTTGTCTCTAGAGAAGAGGCAGAAATTAAGCAGTCTTTCAAACTTGTTTGTTTGTCAAGTGAACACTAAGTGCCGCATTTTTAATAGCCTAGAACTTCAACTTAAACGAGCAAGAATGAAGCCCTGTATTTCTCTACAGCAACCATATGTAGACTTCGGAGACAAGAAGAATTGCCATATTTTTGCTCTACCTCCCAACTAGCAAACAAACCACGTTTCAAAGCTGCGTTGCCTTCTACGGGGTCAGATCGAAGAAATGAAACCCGTTTTTTTTGGCCCGTATGAACTACACATCGCAGTAAGCTGAAACTCCGTGAGGATGTGGCTCTAGCGGTGGTGAAAAAATGAAAGAATGCGAGCACATGACGTTACCTGGGTCAAAAGGCGCAAAATAAAACTAAAGTTTCTTTATGAGCCTACGTTCACCAAAGCCAAAGCCATTCAGGAAACAGAAATTTTAAATTGCGGTTGCCTGTAGCATTGATTTCAGTGGAAAATAATATTGTCAGGTAGACGATATAGATTTATTGCTTGCTGACAAGGTTATTTACTCACATGATTGTTATAGGCACCCATATTAACAAATGAAGATTTGATGAATCTTAGGTGGTGGTCGGCTCATCGAAAAATATTGCTTTTCTGTTGTATCTTTTGATCCAGATATCTTCATGTGCTCTAAATTTCGCATTTTCCCACCACCGCTAGCGTTACATTCTTCATTAATTTTAGCTTTTTGCGATGCGTATTTTATTTATGCGGGCTGATAAAACCGGTTTTATTTTCTCAATATATCACTATAATTATGCCTTTTACCGCGTTAACTTCATGCTTTAACGTCTGTATGTAAGGAATATATAATATTATCAAGTATAGAGCAGTGGCGTCAATACTACTTTTCTTGGGTAGGAAGAACGAACTTCGCGAGTCCCTAACGTACGAAATTTAGGAAAACAAAAATGCATCAACAGCAAAAAAAAAAAAAAGTATGAATTATAAGTTTCTTTTTTAAATTACAATAGGACTTGCTGTGAAGACATTGCGAAAACACGAAACAAGGACATCGTGAGCTACATGGCCATGTCCTTAGATCAGTCGTAATAAGTAAGCGCTCCTAATAATTTCTTAGCGAATTGAGAAACCTTTCTTCTATTCGGACTTCAACGACGAGCGTGTTGTTAATAGTACTTAAAATTAGGAAGGAACAAGGGACGGACAACAACGACAAACGACAACTTCCAAATAGCAACGAACATTTATTAACCCGAAGTCTGTATATATAGGGTAAAGGAAGAGAACAGGGGAGAGTGAAGTCCCTCTTGTCCCGAGGAGAGGGAAGTCGGGATTTCCCGTCGGCCGTGCCGCACGAAGAGAGCGAGGAGGGCAGCCGTGGCGTCCCGCCAAGAATTCCGCGACAAAGGGAGAATCATCGTGTCGTCTGCTTGAAAGACTTGTTTTCAAACATTACTCGCGTTATGCGAAATCCCACTTTGGCAGTACCCAGTTGCTACGCGTAATGTTGGATGGTTTTAGAAACTTCCACCGCGCTTACCCACTTACTTCACGGATCACTGGTGGCAGTCGTCAGTGGCATCCACGACGCCAACCACGATGGCCATGAGAATTAACCACGTCGCACCTCCGTCCTCAGGTACGTGACGGCACCATTCCACCCGCATTGCGCGACCATGCTACAGCTCTCGCGCTCGTTTTTTTTTATCTTAGCGTTACTTTTTGGCAATATTATTATGTTTTATTTGTAAGTGGGACTTACGAAAGCGCAAATAGGAAATATAAATGCATTTTAGGTAACATGTTTCTCAACATATTGCAATAATTTTCTCATAGGAGTTATTTTTGGGTCGAATTAATCTACCGGTCTTGAACTTCGTGTCCGGGCTGAGGATGTTACTTGCTGCAACAGGTGAAGATATATTGTTGCGCATGCTTATTAGTGTTTACACATCTTCCAGATAACAGTACATTCAAAGTTTATATTTTAACGCCCTTCTGAGCTTTCGAAATCAATATTTCGCATGAGACCTGAGCCCCTCTGTGGAACTAAGAGTAGTTAGAATCGCGTATCAAGTGATTATAGCTCAGAGCAAGTTTGCCTGCGTATAAACATCATCCCTTTTTCCGCACAAGAGCCGCTGCGATGTATCGTAGCTAAAAGTATTTTCTTGATTCCGCCCTTGATAAACGGCGTGCGCCTTATTGCTCTGGCAGCGTGTATCAGCCGTGACGTGTCAAGTGAGTCGAAGTTAGAAAACACACCAACAGTCAAGGTGGCAAATTCAAACCCAACGGTGCATAACGTTTCTAAGTTTCTTGTGATACGTTAGCGTGGTCGTAAAACCATTGTCGCACACGCGGCACTAGAATACTCACAGCAATATATGTGTTTAGATTATGTGTCTACGCCCCTTGAATACGATTATTGAAATAGTTATAAGATGTAAGATGATCAAAACGTTTGCGCTGAACCCATTACCACGAATTTCTATTCTGTAAATCTTTGCCTTTATTTAGCTTTGGAATATGCAAGTAATTCATCAACAAAAGCTTTCCAGCTGACCACCTTTTCTTGGAATAAGGATAAAATGATTACTATATGAAATGTGTATTACTGTGTAAGCTAAAATAATTACGATGTAGAGCAATATTGAATAACGCGTGACATAATTCGTTTATTAATTCAGCGGAGAAGGATTATTTGAGGTAAATATTTTCGTGTTCGTAATAATTATTTTTAATTTCTCTGTGCACGCCTGGCAAAAGCGTTTATCGAAATTACATATTTTATTTTAGCTTCGCGGTAGTTGGAACTTATTTTGTTGCTTCTTTTTTCTACACTTTGACGTAGCTTGTCCCGCATGTAAGAGAAAATGAATAAAGTAACAAGGCTGGCATTGTTTTGTATAATTTTGTTTGTGTTCTTTTTCTCTAGTATCAAAAATAAAATAAAAACACACAACAAACGGTTTAGGACCTAAAATAAAGCACACACAAAACAACAACGACTCATTCACATCTGCAACCAACTTCCTGGGTTTGCTGTGTTATGGTGCCCAGTGAGGCGAAATATGCATTCGCTCCTTCGAGCCATTTTACTACCCCTCGCATGTTCGCTCGATCGTTGTCTTGGCTTTACGTCTTTTCTTCCGACCCACTTGCATTTACTGCCGATAAAAAATGCACCACGCCTTCTTCATGCTTTTAGTGTTCTGCACAACTTTACACCGTTGTGCATGGCAGCGCTTGGCGTAACGCTGTGCATGTACATACTTTCTCGGTTTTTATGCAAGTTGTATTCGCACATCAGTGCTGCCTCCCTATTAAGATCAGCGCTTACGCTTATTCTTTGTAAACCAGTAGGTTGCAACTACTCACTCAATACTTAGTGTTAACAACGCAAACGATAATTCCGGTGTTTACAGTCTTATAAATAAATAAACATGATTAGTTAGAATAGCCTTCAATACAATTATATTGTATAATATTGCACTGTCATCGTAATATATATGGGCTTTGCAGTCTGTCTCTCCTCGAACACTCTTAAGGTTTAGGTCCTTGGTTAATAGCTGTGAATATGTGTATGCGATTGTTTGCTAATATTTTCGCAGAATATTTAAAATAATTCGGGTGTATTCTTCTGCGAACAATGTAGAAACGTTAAAGCTCGTGTCAGCAGAACTATAACAGTTTCGGAGATTTCATAGAGGAGAAATCTTTCGCCTTTTGAATATTTATTCCCCCACGCTCAAAAAAGTACTTCCAGGTTTTTATTTTATATTTTAGAAAACATATTCGTTTAAATTAAATAATTAAAAAAAATATTGTTTGCTAACAATTAGGGGATTTAAGCTTTTTATGTATTTTTGTTTTAGTGGCTATGCACATTGAATCAAAGGTGTCCTTAAAACTCATTGAATTGGAGATAAAGACCACAAACAACCATTTCTAACTATACATTTGTATCCACTGAAAAAAAAGAACAATGCAAAAAAGCCGTCCCGACAAAAAAAAAAAAAGCTTTTAGCTTGCTTGGGTTAAACATATCTTTTTTTAAAACTTTTTCTCGAATATTTTTTGTTCTCATAATTTATTCAGCAGCAGAAAGGATCATATGTTGCCTTGATCGTAGGGTCCTCTAAGCCACCTTGAAAACAGTCTGCAACATTTTTTAGAATCACGCGAAAGTATTCAGTGGGAGCTTGAATTCCGCAGTCTGGTTCTTGTTTCTTCACTTTACAGCCAACTGCTCATCGTTTTCTCGCTAGTTCAACCGAAAATTGCCAAGGGCTTCCCAAATTTTTTAATCTTTCGTTTTCGTTTGACGTGAATCGCGGGATCAAAAATGGCGCATTTTATTCCTGCTGACTTCAAATTCTAGATTGAAATTGGATGGACCAGGTATCCTAAAAATACATACAAGCGGTTTAAGCTGCACATGTCATATCTTGATTTCACTCCATGTGCGGCGAGGTAAAATAAATTCCTCTTTTGCTGTATTTTCTTTCTTCAAAAGATTCATCGCATTCCTGAGTGCGAGAAACAGAATTGACTGCTGTAGCGCTGTAACGGGAACTGGAGCCTCGTCAGGTGGCTTTGGTCGCCTTTTGCTCCAGCCTCCCAAACTTCTGGTCTACATACAGAAACAAACAAACAAACAAACTTTGGGGCGCACAGAAAATGTGTATTGGCTTTGTATGCCAGTATATGTGGCAAGCAACATTCGTTGAAGTTCTCAGAATCGGTGAATGTCTCTGCTGCCTTTAGCCTAATCCAACCTGTATCTTTAACTTTCGTTGAAGCTGAGGACTGGCCAAAGACTGAGTCAGAAGATTTCGTAGTTAGCTTTCCGTATAGACCAACGCGATGTTTCCAAACAAGTCCCCACGAGGCAAACGCGGAGTTTTCACACAAGGTGTGGGCACTGCGCCTGCGCAGAAATCTGATTCGCATCGAGTGTAGCTTCTGCGCATGCGCCCTGCCGATAGCAGCGCCACCACAGTGCCGTGACGTCAGCGCCGCGTGTTGGTCTATAGACATACATTTGGTCTTCTTGCGTCGAAGACAAGGGTAAACGTTTTCAGAAAATAAAATACAATAAATAAATGACGAGCCCGTATTCATTGTCATTCTTGATCAAGCGCGTAACTAAAATACAATATGAATGCAAGAAAAATACTGATGTATTAAATAATGTCATAAAAGGCTCTCCACAGAAAATTTGAATAAGTTAAAAACGCCGCGGCCGGAATCATTTTTAGCTCAGAATGTGCACTGTCGCGGGTGAATGTTTCGTGATTTATTTAATGTTTCTACGGCGAACGCCCGAAGACTGTTGAATTCACAACTTTAATATTAGGTTAGCTATTGTAAATGCGCGTACTTTTTTTACGGAGTATTGACGTTTTGGTAACACTTGAATGTCAATATTTTACTAGCAAAAAGCAAAACTATAACGAAATGAATTACTGTAAACGACCAAATTTTCGCGAATTTCGCGAATCGCTTACAATTCGCGAAAAATACGTCCCACGAACAATTCGGGAAATATATGAACGCTACGGAAGCTACACTCGATTCGCGAAAATTAAAACCCGCGAATAATTTCAAATTTTCAGCTTTGGCCAAATTCGCGAAAATTTGAGCCCGCGAAAATTAAGTCGTTTACAGCATTTACAAAAAGATAATACACGCGATACCTCCTACATAGAAATGCCCTGGTGACACAATTTCTGCGTCGTCTACAGGAGGCCACCGCGAGGCTCGAGTTTGACACCGGTGCTGCGTGAGCTTTCGGTGTTTTCCCGGACTGAATGCGACTACCAGTCGAACGCTGACACACGGCGCTCGCATTCAACCTGGGCCTGTGTCGTTAAGTGACGTCAGAAGTTGAGCACAGCGGCTTTGGGATCTAGACGTTCATAAATAACCCATGTCGCCCCTCGCCCTTTTGCTCGATGTATGATTCTGAAACATCGTCTGCTTTTGGCACGACCGGTCCGGTTGCTGAGACGCCGGGCACGCTGCCGCCATCTGTCGGTTGTTCCGCCAGTCAGAGGGCGTGCGGATAGCAGACTGGCGTCGTAAGTAGAAAATCAGTCTTTTTTTTTCTTTTTCTACTTTTTACTCTTGTAAGTTTGTTCTTCGAAATATTGAGGCGATACTTCCACCACCTTCAAGGACCTTTGTGGTAAATAGTGACGCGATACTTTGCCGAGCCGATTTACGCGGTCACTTTAAAGGCTTCCCCCGTATTCGGGACCGCGCTCTATCCTCACCAATATCTTAAGAAACGCAGGGCGTGGCTTATCAGGTTCACGCTTCACACATCCTCATATCTTTTTTTTTGGCGTTCTTGTCGGCTAGTGTCGCAATCTTATTGGTTGCGGAGTGATAATAAGTGATGTTCGGTATGTGCCGTGTCCGGACTTGATAAGCTGTCAGCGACTGTGGTCGAGACGTGAAAACGGCTGAAGTACAAACGTGGGTGGCTCATTCTGTACTAAAAATTGTGACAAGCCTTTCCTCGATCCTTGCTTCGAACTGCTTCGCATGCGTTTAGGTATCAACCACCTTCTTCTGATTTGTCGCCATCACGGAAAAGCAAATGGGGGAGTTGGACTTCCTTACTACCTTCCGTCACGCCATCTTGCATGAGGACATGCGTCTGATAATTCTTTATGAAAACTCTCGGCTTGTCCTTACTCTAGTCGCATCTAAAAAGATATCGAGTTTTGTCGTGATGAAAATGGTTGGCGCGCGATGACGAAATGCCTTGCGGTTTGATGACAGCCTTCCGGCTTTTACTTTTGAACGTTCTCGGTAAGGTTTTCCTGAAAGGAGTCGCGTTACCAGACGCTCGCCCACTCTAAGCAGGGGCAACGTGAGCGACACTCCTGCTTGGATTCGGATGTGTCCGCAGTATTATAAAATAAATCGATAAATAAATAGAAGGCTGTTAGTCTGTGAGCGCCAGCCATAACCGAGGAAATTAGGTAGAATATTTGTTCCGGTGATTGAGTAGTAAAAAGGACCTCATTGTTGAGTGAAGAGGTTGCCGCCGCGAATAATAGTAGCCGAGGAAGGGTGAGGGGGTATGGTCATACAACGATAAAGCAATGTTAGGAACAGCAGGACTTTCGACTTTCTACGATAGAGTCCCGCTTTCCAGCTTTTGACGCTTCCATGAAGGCGACGTTTTGCGGCAAGCCGCTATAACGAAAACGTCGGCTCGTTCCGAGTGAAGGCTTGTCGTAGCTTTTCCCGTTCGGAGGTCATATGTTACTCAATGTTTTGCCATCACAGCTAGTTCAAGTTACTGCATAGAGCCACGGGGAGTTTAACAAATAAAATAAAAGGAGTTTTTTTTTTTAAGTATCGACGCCCAATCTTGCCGCATTTTGAGAAATCAGCTGCATTTCCGCGTTAATAATAAGAATACAATTAGGGTGCGTGTTATCGTATATATTGTAAAATAATTTAAAGACGAGCATTTTGATATGTTTTGTAAAGTATTAAAAAAGATAGTTTATTTGCAAAAATTATGAATATGTCTCTAAAACGCGTTTTTATGCCATGTTTGATTTTTTTTGTTTGCATAGAAATATTTATTGATATTTTGACTTTTTTGTATGTGTTGTATATTTTTTGTGAAATGTATTAAACGAGTTATGATGACGTGAAAGCTTGGATGAGAAAATGACGACTGCGCAAATCAGCATTGTGAAATCTTCAATTTCCACGCCTCGAGCTTCTTTATTTTATACCTCAGCAAGAAATATTGTTACCGCGTTCATATATAGCTGAATGTTCCTCCCAAGAACATGGCTTTCATATATATGTTTATCAAAATAATATCAAACTTATGATCCGGGCCATCATTGTCTGAACCGACGTGGAATCACCCTCCAGAGACCTTACGCGGATTATGTTCTTTCAGTCGACCAAAGCTCCGCGTCCTTCCACTAATACAACACCCTGCATCCTTTTTTGTTTTGTGTTTTTACATGTTGCGCCGCTTTAGTTGTATTCCATGGCTTTTCTTAGAGAGTTCCTTTTAGAGATGGCGTTATGCAACCTCGGATGTATAAACCCGGAAGAGAAGCTAAATTGCGTTCAAATGCGAGAACCGGGCTTGCAAAAACCAAACCGCTTGAAAGTGGCGGGCATCTGTTTCAAGGTAATAAACTTTGTGTGCCGTATTACAAGATGCACTTAGTAAAAGTAAGCCTCCGAACACCATAAAAAGTATAGCCGTCATTATTTTTGTTTTATGTTTATTTAACCAGGTGTAATTATGTTTTAAAACTCTGCTTATCGTAGTTTAAATGTTCTCCTTTATTTTGAGCACTCACTCTAGAAGTAAGAAATTTTCTTCTAAATGATAACCGGAAGGTGGGAACGACCAATGGTAATAGATATCGAGTTCAAAAGAATCGCTCTTGATTAAAATATGTATGACCTCTAGCTGATGAATGTTATACTTTATATCACTGTTAAGTATTTCATAAGCCGGTTATAAGAGGAAACGAATAAAAACTTCAATATTTGTAACATGAAAGATGAAAGTGTTAGTTGTAATAAAGGGCATGCGTCTTGCTATTATACAGTAATCTACTTTTTCAAATCGAGCTCTTATCGGCAACATCAGGAGGTCCTTTGAAAGTCGACATTTCTAACACCGAAACATCCATGTGAGAGGCACGATACAAGGTTAAATACGCGTAGAATTCCTCTCGAATAAACCAGATGCGTGCGTCGTAGGTTAGATGGACAACCTTTTTATGAAGCCCAAAACGGTTCAATTGTGGGCATAAGATAACTTCAAACACAAGACGAACAGCTTAGATAATATTTCGGGGCAAACAAAAGCGGTCTCAGGAGAACTGAACGTGTATTTTCAGCGCTACCAACCCACCTCATAAAGGCTGCAGTAATTGCGTTCAAACAAACAAGCGTAAAGCTGTCGACGAAAATAGACAAACTCGTCAATTAGCGAATCGTTCTAAACGACACATGGTAATTGTCTTTGACCTCCATGAGTAACCCATGAAATGTTTTCGAATCTAGAACACGAGTTTACAAGCACCACGTAAATGCGTTCGTCTGTAACAAAGTGTTGTACCCCGCCCCTTTAACGACGACAACGGTACGTTCGTTGCATGGGAAATTGGGTTTTCCAGTGAGCGGCTGCCCCACCGAACATCTCACCGGAAGTCGCCGGTCACGATCGCTACACGCCCCAAACAAGCCATTCCGCTTTCTTTCTTTAAAGGTGGAACGTGCCACAGCAATATTTAACAAACAAAAGGGCGGTTGCTTAAGCACATCAACATAAAATTCGTTCATGTAGAGCAACCTCACACGTGCGCAATATTTTTGTGTAGGTTTTTAAATTCGTGAACTGCCTCGTTTTTTTTTTGTAACTACCATACCACACCCACTCGTTCTTGGTGTATCTCGTTTAGCCTTTCATTATCAAAAAAAAGGGTATCAGAACACTACTATATTTTGTTTTATCGCAAGTTAGAGCGGGGTTGAAGGCACCAACACGTATACTAATAACACACATGATAAATGCCCAAAGTCACTGGTCCTCCAATGTACATGACTGGGATAGAACATAATAGAACACGTACAAAAACGTGACAGCACTATGGCATTGTGCCTTTTACGCTGTTTGACTTGCGCCATAGGCACGTAGCGTCAACTGTGCTCTGGTTTAAGGGAAACAAAGTATGGTGACGAAGGGCGAATGCAAGATTTGGGCACAGTTCAAAAACATCAATCAGCGGCCGGTTGCCGAGTTACACCGCCATATCGTGCGATCCTTCTGTCTGACACGAATGACACAGTCTTGTCTTTAATAGTGATTTCCTGGGTCAGTATCCCCACCGATACATCCTATGCGGGTGTCTTCGGAGTGCACTCTCTCAGTGGAGAGCTGTCATGTGTTTAACTCCGTTGCTCTGATTCGCTCGAGGGGCTGCTTTGTTTTCCCTTTGCCAAGTTATGCCAATACGAAGCAAAGCAGACGTTAAGAGATGTCGATGCTCGCCTTAAAAGGTTGTCTTGAGATGAATAAAGTTTTGAAGCTTTTACTGGGTCAAGCATCGCCGATAGAGGGCCTTGTGCTAGTGTCATGAGAAATTTGTCGAGACACCGCTGCCTGTCCGTCTTACATGGTTATGACGAAAATTGTCACTCGCAGAATGCAAACTTTGAGGAAAAATAGTGTATCTGGGACAGCAATCTATGACTGCTGAAATAGAGTTTGTCACAATACAAGCGAAATTTATATATGAAGTGCTATAAAATTTCTTAAACATAAAATGGCAATTTGACCTTCTATACTTTTCAGTGTCGTGAATAATTTTTTGGAGTGTTTAATGACATCAGCGACGCCTGCAGCAACAATGTGTATCAGGACGAAAAACACGAGTTTCGAGACCAGATGCTCCTAACGATCATGCTGTTTGTTACTTACCAGCATCACGTCGTCCCTTGCGGTAGAGTCCATCCGACTCACAAATGATTCCGTTTGGGCACATGACGAATCGGAATTTTATAACATGGTGTCGCTTGTGCCGAGAGAAGTATTCGGTCTGGGTCTGTGAAGGACGGCAAAGGGCCCGTTCTGTTCCGCCCAGGAATCCCCAACAGTTTGTCTGCGGGGCTTCCTTGCCATGCACCGCCTGAAAAAGTGCAAAAGGGTGACATATTAACGCAGTCAAATACCAACCTCATTTTGATTGATGTCAATAAAATCCTCAGTTGACACCATAGTCCGTCTATTGCCGCAAAAATGCTCAGAATTGCATAATTTGTTTAGCACAAATTCACTGTTCACAAAGACATGTTTTTCTGATCATGACTACTATGGCGGCCGATATTGTTTTGTGGCTCTACGGTAGTAAATACCTACTTGTTATTAAACTCTTTATTTAATGACATATAGAGTGTATCATACTGCTCCTTCAAGCCAAACAAACACCAGGAAGTTCCAGTTTCAGGTTACAGGGCAGTTTGTTCACGACTTTACTATAGTTTCTACGCGCTTTGTTATGGCATCGCTCGCACAATATCGGTTCCGCTTATCACTGACCACTCGTTCGAAGGACAAGGCCGTTTTCAGTTTCATTGGACAGGAGCCATTTGTCGTCACGTGACTCAGAATGAAGCTGGTGAATATTGTTCCGCTTATTATCCCCTCGGATGGCTGAACATTAAGTTCCTCGCAACTACACACTAACTTACAGACTGTAGATTACACTCTAAACAAGTTAGACTTTCGAGTAAGCTTGAGCGTCAAACATTGAGTAACTTAAGGTTTTACCGAGAAAAGCTTCACGGAATTATGCTTTACCAGTAAGAAAGTGTCACAAGGGTGTTCTTGTAATCAGCAGTTGCGGTCAAAAGTCAAAGTGACGAGACGTCTTGTCATTATCAGTTAGGGTGTTAATGTATATTGTCATTCACTTACTTCTCAGGGGTTACTTTAGCCATAAAGCAAATATTTTTATTCCTGACGAACCCTACAGAGTAATTATTTTAACCGACAAAATGATATCATGTCAGTTTCATACCAAATGTATAGTAACTCATATTTTGTCGTTCGATTACGTAACAGTTAGTAATCGCATCGCCTATATTATTAGATTTTCTGTAGTGAATTGAAGACTTCGCTAAATTATTTATAATTTAGTGACAACCATTCCAACGTAATTATTTGTAGTACAGATATGTGTGTGAAGTTCAGAAACATGTACAATATTTTCTGGAGCAACTTTTACAGCACTGGGCACTTAGAGTTGGACATTTACATTTATATTTTAAAAGGCCATGAAAGTAACGTATTGGAGTCTGATTGGAAGAGGCAATTGCTTTCAGCGATCAGACGCCAATACGTTGCTTTCGTGACCTTTTAAAGCATACATGTAAACGTCCAACCTAGGTATCCTGCTGTCTAGGTTCTTACCTGGGATATCTGCTCTGGTTCGGCCAAGTCCAGCTACCTGTGAGCATTGAGATCTTGACGGAAGGTGACCAAACGTTGTGTAATATGCCACACAGGACGTTCGTGGCTACGCTCGACAGCGTCGACGAGCTTCTCCAAAGATAGCATCTCGAGGTTGACCCACCTGTTTGGTTGGGTCGACCTCGGCGGAGTGATACACGGAGCTTCTTCCGCGGCCACAACGATCCCCTAGGCGGATGTAACCCTGTCAGAGATGCGAAGGCACGAAAGGAGCTCTCCGATGTATTCTTTGTGGAAGCAAACATACTTCAAAAATGGGGTCGTCGAGGTGGTCGACGTCGAAGTAGCGCGTTCTGATTTAAACCGCCATTTTGGCGGTTTTGAAAACATCCAATACACATCCTCTACTTCACTCCAACTTAAACTGGATAATAAAAGTTGGTGCTCAAGAACGCTGAGCCGTTGCATCTTCGGGAATTTGCGGAGAACGCGTCCACGAACTTAAAAATGCTCGAGATAATACAGAGCGGATTGGCAGGATTGGCTTGGCCAAATGAATCTGGTTTAAGGAAAGCGCGATTACCTCAATCAGCCAAAATGTGCTACGAAGAATTTTATCCAACAAAACGTTTAACAATCATAACTGTAAGTGAAACATATATTGTGTTCTAAAAGAGGCACTCCGATGAGAAAATACGTGGTTAAAGTAGTATTATGCGTTTAATGTTTTTTTCTAGTGCTTTGGGACCGCTAGCGCGCTGCCATAGTCACAGTACCGTAGCCGCAGAGAACGATCTACGAAGGCACGCTTTTCAGTCTCGGCTATGCTTCTGTTAGCGGGTCTTGTAGCGGGTAGCGGATAGCGTTGCGGAAAGTCCAAAACGACCTATGAAAACTTCCTATTGTGCGTAGAATACAGTTATTGCGCGGTAAACAGCACACTGCACAATCTGATAGACGTGTCAATGATCGAATGAGGAGCGTTCATTATCTCTGAGATCATTTGGCAATCCATTGTGACAGGTGTGAGCGTGTCCCAAAGTTTGAAGAAACCCCGATATTGATCCACCCCAACAAGAAAAAAAATGGGGGTATGTATGGAGTGCACGTGTGTCAGTGCGTCCTCTGTTGCCCTGTTTCAGAAAGGGATGAATTATCTTGGCCAATGGGAGCCTAGTGTGTATTGACGTCGGTGTGATATATTCTTCGGGAATTCCGCGGATTCTATGTTTTATTCTAATAAAAAAAACACTTGTTAGACTGCGCCTCGTCTATCTCTGTCTTCCTCTGGTCCGTCGTCATTTTGCGCTGTTTTTTCGTTTCAATACGTCAACACCTCGGCCAGATTTATAGGCTTCCCATAAAGCATCTCAATTTTTCAGAATTCTTTACTACATTTCGAAGATAGACCGTCATTATGGAATCCCTAGAAACCACAGAACTCGCGCCGATTATATCGTTTTACATTCGCCAAAAGAAGCTGCAGACGCCCCGAGCATGACGCACGTGGGACGATAACGTATTTATAAACCTTTGGGGAGAATTTCACGTTCATCACGGGGACGTGCTGGAAACCCGAGCACATCATTCAACTTTCATAGACTACGTCGGGAGGTTCAAATAGGAGCAAAGGTGGTGACCGCAGAAGCCAGCGTTGAATATATTCTCGCTAGCGCCGTCGAAACCGCGATAAAGCAAAGCAGAACAAAACAGAACATGGAGCCGCATTTTTAGGCTTCTACACGACGTTCCAGAGAGATCTGAAAGATTGATGAGTCTCCAGGGTGACTTTTTATTTTTATGTTTGTGCCTGTTACTGCCGACGACATTGGCGTCGCTTGTGAGGGTGGCTGTGAGAGAAAAAAAGTGCCTCGGCTTTTATTCTTTTTTATATCGAGCCGACAGCTGCTAGCATAGGAGAGACATGTTTAGAATCCTAGTTGACCGAGGGTGGTCATAGCTCCCTTTTAGATATATGAGGTGGGGCCGTGGAAGCCGCGGAGATGACCGGCGTCTCTTTAATGTATAGCTAGCTTCTAAAGATTTGTGTCACGCATTGTTTTGCCGGACTCGCTTTTAGGTGAAATATTTAACAACACAAAATGAGATACAAAAGTGCACACTTGGCAGGTGCAAGTGAATGTGTCATTCGGTTATCGAAGAGTGGAAAGCATCGTCGACGTATAAAAACAAAATATTTTTCTACGACTGCTTCGGCGAGAATAGACACAAGTATTCAAGTTACTCGAATAATATAAAAAAAATCCTAATATTGAAAATAACTTTTTTTTTGTCGGATGCCATTCTAAACGCGAGCGGCAAGTCATATTTGGGAGCAACGGGAGTTTTTGAAAATATATTGTGTAAAAGAAAACGATTAGTTCACAATTTACAAGAGGAGCGGAAAAAAAATGTGCTCCCCCAAAACAAAGCAACAAAAAACATAGAACAATACAATTATATTTTTATTTGTTTTTACAATTGGAGAAATTTTAGGGATTTTACTTTGTCTTTTCGCGAATGGATGTCCATTGCCTGAATATGGCAAGAAGATTTGTTTTGAGTTTAAGCAATCTATGACTGTTCCTACTATACACGTGCACCATTGTGAAGGTTGAAGAGTTGTTTGGGGGCACAGGAAGCACATAGTAATAATAATAATAATCATTATTATAGACTTAAAAACAGCCCTGATATTTTGAGCCTTCCCTTGGCGAAGAGTAAAAAGGGACCGCCGATATCACAGTTAAACTAACAAATAATTTCATTCTACTGTTTATAGCTATCCGAAGTCTTACGTGTGTATTTCGCTGACTTAAGTTAAAAGAACTAACTTGGGTTCCATTGTGCATTTCCAGTTTTTATTTGAGTAAGTATGTAGAATCGCCACACGGTTCGCCGATTCTGCACGACGCATTGGCTCCGGTGAGTCTAAGCACTGACTGCTGCATCAGCGTAACCTGAGGCCCTCTTCGAATAATACAGGGCAGTCAATACATGATAAAAAAAAAATGAAAAAACGGTGTGAATGGCCGAAGTTGGTAGAAACCAAAGAAGAATAGTAATTGGAAAAATGGTTAAATTGGGTAGGATCATTGGGGGGCTGCGGTTTTAAAGATTTTTTAACACTACAGGAGCGTTGACTTTTTATGCTTCGCAATTCTACGCAGTGCACTAAAAACTAGTTTTAATTATTTCTGTTAATTTAAGTTAAGCCAGAATCCTCTTCTTTCTTCTTAATAATCTGTCTGCATGTCGCCAAAAAAGGTTTTATTCTATAAAAATACCACTTCTATTATTTTAGTTTTTTTGTGTGTCCTATTAATAACAGTGGCGTCAAGCCTGTTGATGCAAATAAGCTCTCTAATTTCACAGAAATGTTTTCCTTATTACATGTCTGAGCTATAGAATTTTTAAATATTAATCTTCTATCGGACAGTGCGTGTTTTAATTAACCTTTTCATATGAGTGGAAGTCAATTTTGTTACAGGGAAAAAACACGTGTAATGATTAAAGTTGAGTCCTACGTATTTACAATATTTACATAAATTTTGTTAATTAAATTAGTGCATCGTTCAAGAACCTGCCAGGATCGTCGATTGCCTCGCTCCTCAGTTGGTCTCGTGAACTCTGACCTCTAGCTCGTTGTCTTCTTTTATCTATTTTGTTTGGGCGATGAAGTCCGACACAGGCATAACTATGCTTTTATGCATTCTGCTTACATAAGTGAAGTTCCGAACAAAGTTTTGGGAAAGAAATATTAGCACATTGAAGCCATTTTATTTTAACTATAAATATGACAAATGTAAGGCACTAAATGGGAGTGATACCTTTGCCTTAATATGTCCTTAATAAATTCACAAAGAAAACGAAATAATTAATTCACTTAAGAACAAGGACGGAGTGTTACTACCTTTGTTCTCACTTGATTTAGTAATCTGCACATCTTGTTTTTCTAAAACATTAAACAGGAGTCCAATGCACATTTTTGTTTTAACTGAAGGGTCAGAAATCGGCCAAATGTGCACTCCAGACTAAAATTGTAGCTGACTGAAGTAATTATTTAAATCAGGTGCATTTTAGTCATGCTTTCGATTCACACTTTATTGAAGCAAAATAAGCTACCTAGAATGCAAGATAATCTAAAGAAAAGGAGAACTGAACGTGTTATAAGGCATACGAATAGAAACTTAAAACGAGATAGAGGTACCAGTAAAACAGTTTTTATTAGAAAATACAATTTTCTGCACCGATATTTATTATTATTTTGTTATAGGAGGAATTGTGCTTTGGTTCGTAACCTCCATTTTCACAGACGTTCCCTTCCAATATGAAACAGAACTATAGATCTTTAAAGACCCGAAGGCAAATGGCTTTGGTCCGAGAACGCTTTCTTTCTTTCTGTCATATCCACGATGTTATTTAGCTCTCTGTTCAGTGGATGAATGAATAGATGCTAATGGTTCTACCCGTCATAGCGGATGGTAGCTTGCGCCACCTGGCCTAGAAACAAAACTCCTGGACCTTCTAAGCCAATTTGCTTGCCATCTGCTTTTTTTAAAACATGAAAAGACACTGCTTTGTATCGCCAAGAGGACATTTGGAGTATTGGGCGAAAAGCTAAACGTCACCCCCCATTTTCTCTCCCCGGCGAGGAAGTCGCCAGTTTTCCTCTTGTCAAACCTAGTCGGCGCTACTTCAACACCGGGCCCACAAGAAACTATGTTGAGACTTTTGGGCCGGAGCCACGCGGGAGCAATCAAGTGCCGATTTTCCTCTCTCTCGTCTGTCCCAAGCTTTGCCAGCTCTTTTACTTTATTAAATTTTCTTATCTAATTTCCACTAATCTTCTGATCTATTTGTGATCTGTAATTTTGTTCTCCTTCATTCTTTCAATCTCACAAGGAAAACCCAGCGTCCCCGCCAGATTCGTTAACCCTTCAAATGTCAGAGGGGGAGGGGGGTTCTCGCACTTGTTTGAATTATTGAAACCCTGGTGAGTACTTCGCGGAATTCGTCAGTCTAGATCTGAAGAGGGACAAAAGACGGACTTCTTAAGACGCCCTCGTGCCAACGCGGGCAACTATAGTGCGCTCGATATCTTAACTCGTTATTTTTTTGCTTTTAGTTTTATGTTTTTTTTATTTTAGTAAAATAAAAAATTACAAATGTTTTACATCTTAATGGACGTCTTGTTGAAAGTGCCAGTGAGGTCGCAGGTTTACCTTGGTTAGCCGGAGGTACAACCGTCATGAATAGCAGTGTAACAAGCTTGGTGGCTCAAACACTCCCACTTCATCGCGAATATAGGTATAAATATTCGCATATAGCTTCCACCACTGTACCTACTTTTTTACTACTTTCCGTAAAAAAAGAAAGAAAATGTTGTAGTAGTGATTACAAGTTTTCGTCGCGCTTTTGTGGAAAAAGTTCAGCTAAAGTTCATAGAACTTGTCATGTTAAAGGATAGAACAGGATTATAGGCTCAAACAATAAAAAAGACGAGCTACGCGGGCGTTGGTTTAATTAGTAGAATACTTCAACTAAAGCCCAAAACCCGAAAACAACAAAAAATATATTAGTCTTAAAAAAAAACGCGGAATCAAAAAATAATTTTCTCCATGGCATTGGGCAAAATGCCGCGGTGGAAGAAACACTTTGCAGCGCTGTAACTTTGAAGGAAACAAAATGATGCAGCATGTTTTTCATGAATAAACACGAAAGTATGATGAAAAACTATCACTATAAATTAAAAAAAAATCTAAGATGTTTCTTTTTTAAATTTCCCATTGAAATTTCTTATCTTTGTAATTTAGGACAAGTTAAGAGCGACATAAATATTTCAACCATTTAGAAAAACAATGTTTTATATATCATTCTAAAAACAGTATTAAAAACAAAATATTGCGGCGCGCGCAGCTGGCCATGTAGGCAACGCGCCCTTGGCCGACCGGTTATCGTGTTTGGCTCCCACGCAATGAGCCCAGGTTTGGTGCCTAGTAGCGCGGGGGTAACTTTTTGTTACTTTTCTAATTGTCGCGTTCTGGTAAATTCGAGAACTCTGTTGCTTGTTCGAGGTCAGAGTGTTCTACGCGCCGAATCTTCTACGCCGATTGTTCCAGAAGCCCTCGTGTGGTACAAGAAGGGCTCCGCTTGGCGAGCCGGAGTCAGACTCTCCCCAGCGCATTATATACTGCTGTTTCGCCGACACCGACGCCTGCGACACTAACCTTCTTCTATTTTGCTTTTGGGCAAAATTAGCGCCATTAAACGTTTAGTTTCTCCAGTTATTTGCCGCCTCATCATTTGTCGTTCGTGACAATATGACATAAACTTAAATGTTGTAGCCTTTCAATTTTTGTTAGAAAACGGCTCAGAGATCTAGTGACAAGATGTCAAAGGAGTTAGGTTTGCGCATTTTTGACGAGAACTTTATGACCTCCACATTGCGGTTACATATATCACTCAATAGATTCTATGATCTATTATAAGTGCAAAAATTTGAGGTTTCCGGTAGTTGTAGTTTGCGTAGTAGGTATCCCCAAACATAACATAAACGAAAACTTCAAAATCAAATTTGCTATTCTGGCGCACTAAATTTGTTTTCTTTTTAAATATTATATTTGTTTGTAAAATATTTTTGATTACTTTATCTACACATGTTTAGGAGGATACATATATAAAAAATAACGAATGAGAAAAAGTCCGTACTCCGCGTATTAATACTTTTCGATCCCACAGGGTATCGTTCATTTCACTTTTCTTCAAATTTCTTTTGCAGATGTAAATCACTAATTGCCTTTAAGCTTTCAAAGGACGACCGGCCCATGTCCCCCTGTAGTCGTGCATGCAACTGTTGTGCGCATTTTTTTTTTGCTTTACACTTAGGGTACAGTTACCCCCAAAATAATGTCCTGAATTCCGAAGTTGGCCCTAATGGAGGACAATAGCCAAAAGGGTAAACTATTGAACCTTCAGCTTAATATGAACGGAATTTACAGTAAATACTGGCAGTTGCAAGGCTGAATCCAGTGCAAAGTTTTATCTGTGTACATGAATTGTGAAATAAATCATAGTGTATTTTTTATCAGGAACACACTGACAGTGATAAAAAAGCTATAGTTAGAAAACGAATGTAATACCCAACTGTTTTCTTCACTAGATACACAGCAGAATGCCTAAAAAGTGCCGCTGTGAACATTTCGAAAAAATAAATTTTTTACGCTAACATCGCACTGCAAAATCAAATAAATATCTTGTCTTTTATCTTGTTGACAAAATCTTACCATATTTGATAAAACATATCCACAAAGTAAAAAAAAAAAATGTTACAGCCACATTGCCCCCTAATTTCAACTTTAGAAAAACAGTGAGTGAGCCTTTCTTTTTGTCCCGTGACCGAACGATTAGTTCTCCTAAAGTAAAATTTATGCCAAAAAGTGGAACGGAGAAAAACGTGTCCAAAGTGCTCTAACCTCTACCTTTTCTTTAGCATCGGGGGTTGGAAAATAACTTTATAAAAAATAACTACGCAGTGAAAACAAATATTTTTTTTGTGAATACTCTCTAGACGTCTATAGATGTAAATATGACACTCTTCGAAATCAACTTTTTTTTTCAGAATTTTGTTTTCTGCGCAGTGTCCCCCGTAAAGACTTTTCAAGGCTATTCAAGAAAGCTTTTCGCGTTGTAACGTCTTGGTTTGTTGAACCAGGAAGCACGAACGATGACTTTTTAACCTCTACCATGTCCGACTTCATTTGTATTGCTTTGCGATTTCGAGCATAATAAATATGCCGCACTTAGGAGCAGGGGATCTTCCGCAGCAACGTTAGTGAAAAGTTTGGTTTTGTAAGAGTTAAACGAACAATGGGTTCTGCATTAGAGAACTAATCTTTGAAGTGTCTTACTGCTGCTTTTATGTAATAAAATGCACTCTATAAACCTTCGCACACTGAAGAAGATCCACTTCAAGAAAAACTTTAATGTTGTAAAGTTTAATAATATTTTGAACTAAGAAAGGTCTTCCTGCTTCAAAGATAAAATTCATTTGTTCTCCCAATAAAATGCTCAACTGCCGAAAACTTTTTTTTTTATCTCCGAGAAATCTCCTCAGGGAACCTTTCACACTGAAGGAAAATATCTGCATATTTTGCTCTTCTTCACTTTAATATTCTCTTGAATGACTCCATTCTAATGAAATGGCCGTTCTCGACGACGACACTGACTTTGCTTGCGAAGAGAATGGATGTGTCGTTCTTTACCTTTTGATCAGAATGCTGGAAACCCAAAGTCTTTATGACTGGAAGAACACTGCTTTCCTCGCCACTTGAAATAAGAATATAAAAAATAATAATCATAAAAATAATTTTTCTAACTGACCGGCATCTGGTCTTTTGTCCCACAAGAAACCTTATTGAAAACTACAGCCATGTCCAAAATGTTGCCAAAAATAAACACACGGGTACACCCGTGCGCACATACACACGCACACGCACATGCACACAGCAGTCACACATACGGCCACACACACACACACCGGGAGGCGTAGCAGACGCCCCGCCGGCTTCGGTGCTCTACCAAAGTTTCCAATTGTGTTTACATAGGAAAATAAAAGCCAAGTAAAAACAAACCAAAAAACTTTCATTTTCGGCTTTGATCTTGCTCTGAGGGTGTTGCTTATGTGTTCATTCATGTCTTTGCGCTTCTGAAATCTCACCGCGGGTCGAGCGTAATTCGCTAGGACTTTCCGATATTGATTTTTGCAGGGAAAACCAATAGGTACAACTAGGGTTGGGCGATTGTAAGATTAAGGTTAATCGCGATTATTATATAATCGCGATTAATTTTTTTAACCGGTTAATTGGTCAGATTTGGACAAACTTAATGAAATAACAACTCAAAGCTTTCACCACGCAGACGTGGACGAGTACACCTGTATGAGGGCAAACACTAAGTGAAAATTTAGCCTAAAGTAAACTGTAGGGCAAAGATTTGTAACTCGAGACGATTGCAGATTGTTGTTCGTGTTCCGTCCACCTCAACGCCGTTCGAGTGTCCGTTTAGCAGAAGCAGAGACTATTGTGAACACTCAAAGGAGGTAGCTCTTGCCGGAGAATATCAACGAACCTCTTTGTCTCATGCAGCTGAAGTAATCATTTGTGAGCGTGAGTGTCTTTGAACTGTTGTGAACAACACATAGAGGCTGATTCAAAATTCCAACTGTATATTGCGCCGCTTGTCACATACTCAACAAAGACAAAATAAAACATATAAAAAGTTGTCTCTAATATATTTGTATAGAAACGGGCCAGACCGATTAACCGATTAATCGATTAATTGATGAATTGAAGGGTGGCGATCAATCCAACTGGTACTGTCTGTACCCTATTTATTTTAATTGTATTGGTTTTATATTGGTTATACCACTTGTGGTACCGATCGAGGACTATCATTGTTTCATCCTTTTAATATTTCTCATCTTACTTTATGTCATTTTTATGGCCAATTTATTAGTCTTCTAACTTCCGTCACCCGGGACGGATTCAGTGCTGAACGCTCAGAGTCTTCCTATGCCTACGAAAAGGTGCACGAAGACCTACGCCACCGCGGAAGCAAGTCTGGTGTCGTCCTACTAACCACACCTATGTGTCACGTTCCTGTGATTTTTTTAAACATTTTTGAACTTAGAGGCGGGACACTCCTAGCAGGCGGCAGAACCAACTTTCTTTCTGTTTTTCATTTCTCCGCCTATATCATTTTTGCTGGGATTCTGCCTTGATTGTCTCCTGCACTCTAGCCCCCCCCCCCCCCCCTCCGCCCCCACCACCACCACAGACACACACACAGACAGAGCCGGACGCGACCCTAAATATTTAACGAATAACTGTTGGTAATCCGTTACTAAAACTATTGAAGTTACGTTGGAAAGTGCATTTGTGGAGAAGTGATAAAATAACTAAAATATCTACGAGAGTAAAATAATTACTTGCGATTTCGTTGCTTGTGACGGATTACTTCCAAGCCTTTGGTGAAGTGTGCAAACCGGAGCACAACGCATGACACCCACTCCACTACGGTATGGTAGCTTGCAACGCTTCCATGTTGTCGTCTTGGACCCTGCCAATATCCCTTTGAAAGCAATCGAACTTGTGTATGTATGATTGTGTATGATGTCTGCACTTAGTTTCAAATAAAGTCGAGACACGAAACCTCGTGGAGTTACTAATACCATGCGGAAATAAACACATTCGTATTCTTGGCCGATGCCCGCCCTTGTGATTGAGGTTTCTCTCCAGATTTACCTTCTCGTCTCCTTTAAATATAATCGGTGCATGCAGTTTGGAAGCAGCCCTGTTCACAATTGTGACGCTCTAACCAAATTGACTTCCTTGACTAAAAAAAAAAAAGAAAAGCTCAGTTTTTTTTTAAGTTGTATAGTGCTCTTTTTACAACAATGCTATTTTGAAATGTCAAGGTTCAAACTACGTTGAACCATTTGTAGTCAGGAGCTTTTCGTGAGCACACTTAGGCTATACTTATACTTCATGGAAGCGATCAATCTTGATGGTATGATCACCACTAATTTTAATAAGCTCAAAGATTCTGAAAAAGAAAGCCAAAATGCTTTGAGTGCATTAATTGTCAACATCTCAATAGGATTTCTGAATTAATGAAAACATTTCAACTCCCAATAAATATGCTAAAATAAATAGCAGTGTGTCCTGACATTTTGGATTATTATTCACCCGGGTCGCATAAAATTTATAGCGTATATTTTTATATTTTTTGTATTTCTTTCTCGTATGTTTCTTTTTCTGAATTCTATTTAGGGGTTTTCATCGTCCGCTCAATTTACATAAATAGCATTTATTCGGGGGAAATGACTTCCATAGAAATGTACGGCACTTCCGTCGAGGCCGCTTTCTGGAGTGGTGCCTCGCATGAAGGATCCATCACCTGCTCGCTCTGCTAAATCTGAGGACATCCAGTGACCTTTCTCGTGCAAGCAAAAACGAAAGATAAGTAAGGAATTGCAAATTTATTTGTTCTGACGTCGACATTTCAAAATATCCTTGAGATCTTTTTTCTTATGGTTTACGGAGAAGAGGGAGACGGGCGGTGGTATAGGTGGAACGGGCGTTATCGACCAAAACATAATTAGAAGAAGAGTTGGGTTGTCGGAGCCGTCAATTAGGAACTCTTGTGCTTCGCTATGGAAGTTTTATTTAGCCAACTAAAGCGATAAAAAAAAAGTTAGAGCCTAATGTTCTTGAATGAAGAGAGTACATAACGGTTCGAGCCAAAAAATGCTTAATTTAAATTCATATTGTTGAAATTTTTTACACTGTATTTATCTTACCACCAAAAATCGAAGCGAAAGCTGTAAACACGTTGTTTCTTAATTACCCCTACTAATATATTGTCATCTATCGAACGCCATGATGTCAGTGGTTGGTAACCAGCTCTCGAGTTTTGATGATATTCTACTCGCACTCTACATAAATAAAATCGCAGCAAAGGCGCGAGGCGAATGAGAAGAAATCACATTGCTTGGAGAAATATTTTCAAACAATGTTCTAGAACTGTCGTTTTGACACGCGTTTTAGAGAGACCGGTCTACTTATTCCTACTAACTTTGCAGCATGTGGATGCGAGACGGAATCGATGAATGCATACTGCACACTAAACAGTCTATTGAGCTTAGATTGTCTATATTGTTCCTCTAACACGACCAAATTTGAGAAAGTAAGATTCCCTACGGCCCCTAATTAAAAGAGGGGCTTCCGTATTTTTCACATTATGAAACAAATTGAAAATTGTATTACAGATACCAAATATGGCTTATCGACGAAAACAAATTAACAACACCATAAACATATTTCAAATTTTAATATTTCTTTTCCTCGAAACATTGTACTTGAGTACTTCAGTATTCGAGTGCACGTAAAAAAACAATGACGTCTATAGTGCCTTTTAGACAAAAGCATACAAACAATCTTCGTGACTCTAAACAAATAATTTTTTTATTTCTGCCGCTTTATTATTTTTCTTTTTGCGTGCCGCATTGCATGTTATTTTACGCCGTTTTTTGCATATTTGATGGCGCGAAATATAAACGGTTACAAAAGCAAAGCCCCCTCCTCAATTCTAGTGAACTACACTCCGGTACGTCGTTTCGACGTAGTGTCCCGTCTTCACCACCGCCCCGCGACAAAGCTGCTGGGCACGGGAATTCGGGGGCGGCGACCTCAAGGGCCGCTTGGTCGGTCTTGTTATTGCAATTGGGGAAGCGTGACGCGTGCGAAACCCTGGTCGGGCGACAGACACTCTATTGGATGGCCACCCCGTGAAATATTGATGGAGAAGGTCGGAAGACCGTCCTGTGTGACGTCTCCACGAGATTCCAGTGCCGCGCGCGATACGAGTTTCTGAGAAAGCTTCCACGGTGTGGCAGCGTCTTCCATCTTGCCGTCCCGACGCCGCAGTCAATAAAAGCAGTACCACCAAGAAGACAAGGCCTCTGCATGACGTCATCATTTGTGGACCCCGACCCGCACCAAGTGGCAAACACGCTGAAGCTCGAAGAGAGACGCCGCAAAGCGGTAGACGCGTCCGTCGTTGCATCGTGGCGTGCTAGCGTCGCTCTCGTTTTGAGACGCTGCGAGACGCGCTGACGGCGGTCCTGACGCAAGCTATAAGGCGCGGCGCTACACGGATTCACAAGTGATGACGTCTGGGGAGAAAAGGTGCGGGCCTTTAGTTGATATTGACGAAACGCGATGAATAATACGGCTCAAATTAAGTCGCCAACCGACTCACTTTTGCCAGATACTGCCACTGGCAGTAGTGTTTTTTGTTCTCTCCTCGCGTTAGACAAATGTCGCTGCACTCACTGAAAAAAAAAAAATTGAACGGTGTTATTGATCTTTACGTCTTACGTTTAGAAATGTATTCTCAGTTTTTTTCTAGGTGCCAGCTTCGAGCGGCGGGTTCAGTTCATATCAAAACGCGTCAAACGAAGTTGGGAGAAAAAAAAAAAAACGGGTGGGTTGTATTGCAGACGAAGCCGCAATAGTGTACGTGAAACCTCCCGTGCGTGCTGCAGAGGGGTATGGGCACTAGGGTAGAGAAATGACGCAACCAAATACACAACTTACATTTATTCACGCATTAGAAAATTCATATGCTTAACTTACGATACAGCTAGTTGGGGGTCTTATGGTCTAATCGTGCAATCGTGCTCGCTCGCTATGGAGATGGACACGTTCCGCCGTGGTTAAAGGGGAGGGCGAGGATTGAAATTTCTCTTTTTTGCTGCCCGAGTCTCTTCACGCCATTTCTGGACCCTACGCGTGTCGAACGCCGGGGTGCCATAGCCGAGTAACCGTCAAATTTCTGCAACAAAGTACACACTTGTTAAGCCTTACGACTCTCGAGTTTGATGGATTATAGCTATTATGGCAGAGTGAGCTTTTTCAAACGCGACCACTCCCGCTCGGATCGACAAACGTACTGCCGAACGACGCCTCTGTAAACGCCGCGCGCGAGGCTAAATTTAGCTCCGATTGCTTCATGCGTGACGCGCCAACAGCACCATCTGCGCACACGGCACATGCGTGACCGAGTAGTGGCTTCTTTCCTCTACTCAACGATACCAAAGTAAGGCGCGCGGGTAGTTTAGTTGCAAATATATGAGCGATATTACTGTTACATGTTTTGTTTACATGCGGTTTCAGCAAGCGACCTTCTAATGACTAAAATAAAAAAGGTTTCACAACAACAAAAAAAGAAAAGAAAAAAAGAAAAGTAACTTAGAAAGGTGTGCAGAACTATTTTTCTCTGTCTTTGTAGCGAAACAATGAAAGACTTTTACAATTCTCTGTATTACCGAATTAGAGCGCAGCTCTTGAGAAGGAGGAGGATACAGGAGGGGGAGGGTATGCCTCACTCCCCGTCTGTACCATCCCCTCCTCCTCTCCTGCTCCCCCCCTTTTAGAGGAAGAATTTTGTTGAATTTCCCGCTAGATTTAGCGAAATTTTTCCCGCTGCATTTCGCGGTAACATTTCCCCGCAAAACTCAGCGGGAAAATGTTTTCCCAGAGCTGGACGGGGATATTTTCCCCCTAAATTTAGCAAGAAAATGTTACCGCTAAATTTAGCAAAAAATTTCCCGCTAAATTTAACGAAAAATTCCCGCGATAAGTTTAGGATACAAATTTCCTCGTCAAATTTAGCGGGGAAATTTAGCGAAACTTTAAACGCTAAATTTAGCGGGGATGCTTCCATAGTGTCACGCGCGCTTACGCCCGCTTGTATTATAGCCATGAGGGAAACGCGCACGGTTATACCGACACCGTGACGGCGACGGCAACGCCGCTGAAGCTGGAATCGGGCGCCTAAGAGCTGCCCTCTAATATTCAGAAACACGAAGTTAATCCTACGTGGTGGACCATATTCTGGGTGATCCGGGTCAACGTATTCCGAATCGTCAATCTACGTCGCTTTGTAAAGAACACTCGAATACTTCATTTTCGCATCGTCCTCATTTAATTGTGACCTTGAAGACCGCAGACGTCAGACCCAGTTTTCGTACAGGAACCACAAGGACGTCACCTTCAGTCAGAGCAAGTACACAAAAAAAAAAAAAATGTTGATATAACAAGTTAGGAGATTCGATCGAGACGGAGATACGTGATCGAATGATTGATTTGATTTGTCATTGTAATTCAACACTTTCAGTTTAAAAGTTGAAACCCATTCTCACAGTTGAAGTCATCGGTCTTTCGTGTGGGGAGGGGAGGGGGGTTGTACAGTAAAAAAGATACTCGTAGTACTTTTTGTCCGCAAAGCCTCGTTTTCCCATTTATATTTATTAAAGCATAATATCGACGGTGTTTTTATTTAGCTCATATTTCTAGTGCATCCACTTATCTATTTGCGTGCACGAATGGCTACGCCAGGCGCCGCAATGCTACGCTTCACTCAAAAATGTTCGTAGTAGTTTTTTCTCATTCTCTAAATTCTACGCATGCTCGCGCCCATTGATCGAGTCACGTTCGCAGATGTGTCGCCACAATATGGGGTCGAAATACCTTAATAGAGCGCTTCCAGCTAGAAGAGCAGTTAAGAGCTAAAACGTGAACATTCGAAAAGGTTGAAGCGTGTCCCCAACGTCGATTCCAAGTCCCGTTAAAGAACATCGCTGGAAAATTCATCTAAACGTTCTCGTGCGTTCACAAGGGGCCGGAGACTGATTAGATTGATTAAGTTATTTTTACCATGCCTCCAACATATGCGCTTCGAATCGGCTGATCGGAATCAATACAAAATAATCGACATGCACCGAGGGCTGTTTTTACGTGGCTTGGCCGGTGCGAAGATACTTTTTATAGTCTTCCGAGCGAAAACCTTCAGAAAACAAATCACAATTGGGAACTCCTGTAAAGCACATTAATACTCATACAAATATTGATGTACGTACCACATCATTTCGCTGATCACTTTCCAAATCCGTTTTTAATCTGACGGGCCCTTCACATATACGGCGTGAGCTTAACAACCCAGTGTGGGATTTCTCGTTTCGCTCGTGCTTTAGACAGAGCTAAACTGCTGAGTTCTCTTAAGCTAGTCGTTTCCCAAGCCTTCTGTCAACGACAAACGCAGAGTACACGTTACAAAGAAAAGTCTACAAGCAAACATTCTTTTTTATTTATATAAAAAAAACACAAAACATCAAATAAATAAAACAACAGAATCGTGAAAACAAACGCTATAGCACAAAACACAATGCTCTGCTCGCGGTTCATGAAATACGGGAAGCCGGAATGTACGCATATACGGCAAAAAGTGACTGTGCCGTAACCGTGCTCTGCCATTACCACCTAGATGACAAGGCCTGCGAATGACGTCATCGCTAGTGGTTCCCCGACGCGTCCCAAGCAGCAAGCCACGGAGATCGGAAGATTTGGAGGCGACATGACGCCACCAGAGCTGAGCATTCCGGTCTGGATGGACACGACACCAACGATGACCAAAAACGAACAAAACCAAAAGACGCTATGGACGAAAAGGACAGCTGATTTGGCACGAACTGCCGTTTTGGTCACACTCGGGAACGTGCCCGCCGACCGCGACTTCTACTTCCGGCTTCACTGGGGCTTTTCTCGTTTGGCTGGGTTAAGCGGGAATATGTCGCCTCCTTTTCTTCCTACCTCCACGCAGCAAGCGGACTGAAGATCGAGGAGAGACGCTGCAAAGCGGCAGACGCGTTCGTTTTAGCGGCGCTGGGTTCTAGCGTCTCGTTCGCTGCGAGACTCGCTGGTGGCAATGATGACGCTTTTTCTTTTTTTTTTTTTTTGGGGGGGGGGGGGCGGTTACGGTGCAGGACATTTTTCTTATAGGTGGTATTTACTGTACTTTCATTCGCGGGGTGCATCATAGTCACCAGTTCTGTGTGAACGTGTGACGACCGGCGTTAGTTAAATACCGGAACCAAAAGCGGAAGATGGACTTCTTCCGTTTACCACAAGAATGCTGGGATGCAACGGAGCCCACCAAACAGCGCCTCTAGTGGATCGTCATGACGCTCGTTGTCTTTTGTGCGTTGGCTATCTCGGGTCAAAACATGCATGCGCACTGAATGCGTCGTGGTCCTTCGGTTTCTGTTAATTGATACAGGTTAAAATGCTTTCTTTGTGTGGCCGTTGTATACAAAGTTATGTTAAGATACAGCTAGGAATTCACACCCAGAAAAATTAATAAATAATACCTTGCGGACAAAGAGCCGCCTTCGTAATACACTGGCTCGCAATTTTGTTACTGGGGCCACGTGCCGTCGCGTTCGAGTTTTTTTATTAACTGAAAAAAACAGTGAAGGGAGGAGGGGCACTTAAGTTTCTTTATTTGATTAGATGCTCCTGATGGATTTTTGTACATAAATAGAATTAGTGTAACCTCACGCGACTTAATTTCCAGCGGTGTATCGTTTCGATATGAAATGCGATATTGCCACACATTCTTGTTCGAATGTTTGCACTTGTACATCTTCCACGTTAACCATGCCCTCAGGAAATCCTCCTTACATGAGTGTTTTTTTTAGATATATAGGGAAACCCTCGTCATCACGGGCAGGTACGGCTCGTGATTACATGCGCACAAAATAAACGGTAAAAAAAAAAACATACGTGGCAACTTCATTGTGGAGTAGTATGAAGCCGACTTGCGTCATTGATGAACTACCCACAATTTTGATATCCGAGAGTCCGAGGAGGTAAACTTATAGCCTTACGTAATATTTTTTTTTTAAATTGAAACACGGTGGAACATGCATTTACAACAAACTGCATTTATCCGGCATGTCGTAGATTTGGGAGGGAATCTACGTGGTTTAAACTTTACCCGAAATATTTCCGACATCTGGAGCCGGAAAGGCATGTAAAAATACGTGTAGTTTAGCGAAATATCATAAATTAATAGAGCAAGTTTAAACTACTCAAAATAATATAAACATTACGTAACTGTCAAATATAACGGTTTATACATATACCCCTACTAGAACGTAAATCTGGAAAGAACATTTATATGCGCTCTTAATTTTCTTTCAGGAATAATTTTCTAACTTGTATTTGTTAAAATATTTTAAGCGCCTAATATTATATTCATGCGCCTTAAAATGTGTTGATTGTGACGGAACAAATGTTCGCTGCTTCACTGAAACTGACATGACCCAGGGAATATCCTAATTCTATCGAGGTATGTCGGGATGGCTCCTTCGTTCATCCTTGCGAGAATCAACCCAGCGAGAGATTTGCGTCAGAGCTCGAGTCAAGCTTAGACGCCAATCGCTGTTCGCCCTGTGTGGATCTCTGCGTCCTCACCCGAGTTCAGCCACGTACGGAGTCGTCTACACGGAAACTCACTTGGGCCGACAAAGCCCAGTACTCCGCTGTAGGGTTTCTGAAAGGCTTTTTGCGAGGTTTTCTTGGAGCACCCCTCGCAAGACAAAGCACTTTCTGGCACATACAACCAAGTCGCGCCCACAGGACTCAGATTAATGAAGAGGAAAGACACTCTTTGAATACACACTTTTTGGCCTGGCGCAGAGGATTCCTAATGTAGCATGCCCGTTTCGCACGAGATGGGTTTTCCTGAAACCATCTGACATCTCCTTATATCAACGCAGATAACCTTGTCTCCATTTCACTTCCCATCGCACCCGAGTCTACGATCTGAAGAAGTCAATCAAGCAAAGCCAAAAGTGCTTCGTCATTGAGCCCAACGCCTTTCGTAAATTTTCCATCACTGACTAAATGAATCACGCGCAGTGTATGCACGCGAACTTGGTTTTATTTTTTTTGAGCGTGATTATTTTATGCACCCACAAACCACGACTTAATATATATTTCTCTTTAGAATCTCAGTTTCTGTGAGGTACTTTTAATGAATGATCCGAATCGTAAAGTAAGGGCTCTTCTCTCCGTTGAAAAGTCATTCGAGAGTCGCACTAGAAAGAAAGGGCTTTGAAATACGCTTATGCTTGAAAATGCGGCTGAGTTGAGGATTCCACGGGTCGTCCGGTCGACACTATGACAACTCACGCATTGCGAATTGAAGACAAAACAAGAAAAGAAAATGTAGCCTCAGCAAAACCAAGAACAAATACGCACGAGGCACTGGATATTTTGGATTGGAGAAATCTTAAAAATACAAAAACAACCACGCAATAAAATATAAAACAAAACCAAAACCAAGACTGAAGTAAAAAAGAACTCCAATGTGCCAAGTACCATTTGGTTTTGTTTCCGCGCCTTTCGTGCTTCACCGCCGAAAGAAAACAGAAGGACCATACCGGGAAGTTGGGCGTACTTTGTAAACAACTTCTCGTCGTAAAAGAATGTCCTAAATTAATTTTTTTCTTGCAGCTGAACAACGAACGTAGAAATTGTTTTAAGTTTCAATTTAAAGCCTCGCCGTTTTTTTTATGAAACCATTTATTTTTAATTAAAATGCTGATTATTTTGTGAACGAAACAGTGTATAGGGTATGAAAACATGGCTTCACACTCTCCACAAAACAAGAAAAGGGTTTAAAAAAAGAGAGGCGAAATTACGTGGGGAAAAAGTAAACAAAACGCGACGGACATTTGTTTTATGATAAAGCTTAAAAATGTAAAATTGAAACAACCAAACGCCTGTCCTGTAACCGATAACTAGAACGTTGTTTCATTTTGCACGTAAGATAGCCAAACAGCCTCCGAACTCGTGGCCCGGAATTAGTGAGACAAGTAACGTCAAATGACGCATATATAATAATATGTTTCCACAAATAATGCTTAGTGCACTATGACGTGTAAACACATAGGGAGTACGCTGGACCAAGATCTAACACTTCAGGTTGTGATTATTGCGGGCGTTATTGTTTTTCTCCGTCTAAAAACAAATAGAGGAAAGAGTGTGAGACCTAGGCCTCGGTGTATTTTGTTGTTGTCAATGTTTTCTATGTTAAGCTCTTTTATTGTTTAAATCTCCCAGTATCTGTAATGGTCTTCATAGATAGCCTGATCCAAGTTTGACCACGAAGTATTTAGAGTCTGAGTGTTCGAACCAGCGTTTGAAGAAATGAAATCTTAATCCAGAGAGCCTCGTTTTTTCTGTTCACTATCAGTCCCGTGGCAACTCAAGAAGGTAGGGCGAGGGAAAGGAAGGCCGGGGAGGAGAAAGCAGACGGAAAGCTGGAGAAGAGAGAGGAAACCTCCTCCTCTCTTTTGCGTTCCGTCTGCTTCCTCCTCCCCGGCCTTCCTTTCCGTCGCCCTACCTTCTTGAGTTGCAACGGGACTATAGTTCTGTGCAGTTCATGCTCGCGCTCCCTATTTTAGTAGCGATGTTCGAACTTGAAGAGTTCACTTTGCTTACGTATTTCTCCAATTTTTTGTATCTCTTTTTTGTGCAAGTTTTGAATGAGCTGTTTTTCTTCAGTTTTTTTTTTTTCTCGAGGCCATGCCTCAGTCTTGAAAAGCCGACCCAAGCTTCTTGCATCAACTTACAGAAAAAAAAGTCTAGGATCGTCTTGTTTTGACACGTTTTCCGGGCTTCCTTGAGATCCACAGCTCCTTAGAGGAGAGATACGCCAGACTGAAAAATAACTGCGGAGATTAAATTTCCGGTTTCTTAACTTTTTTGTTTTTATTTTGTTTAATTTCCGCTGCCATGAACATCGCGAAGGCCGTTGTTAAGTCGCCCCACGAACAATCCTAAATCAAACAGCCGTGAACATAAAAAAGAAAAAACTAGAAAGAGAAAAGCGAAGTGGTTTTTGAATAGATGTTTGAGATGGGCCCGAGGGTCTTACCTAGTTTTCGCGGAGCCTGTAACCCTTCAATCAGTAAAAGGAAGTGATAAGGCAAAATAAATAAATATATATATGAGTTTGGTGGGTGATGCCATAAATCAGTTGAAAGTTAACGCCTGTTCGTATTGCACGTGTACTTTTCCTTGTCCGTGTTTAGTTTGCGATGTTTGAACTTCTACGTTTCCCTTTCCTTTTCTTCTTTCATTCTCCGTTTTCGGCCCCGTTCATTGTTAGAGGGCAGTTTTTTTTTAGTTGATGTTTTTAGAACGAAAGTGTTCTAGTTCAGTTAAATATAAAATTTTGTTATATACTGCACGTCAAGACAGTTCAAAAAGAAAATTTGGGTTGTGTTCCTTGAGCTACTCATCTGTAAAGGCGTAGCACTTGTGATTTCGTTTTTGTACTCGTGAATCGCTTGCATGTCGCATAGTCATAAAAGTTTAGCGCTTCAACTCTAAAGATCACGTACCACGCGGTAAGTGCTGTGATATTGTAAAACCTATGATTAAGTGAGTGAAAAAGTTGTCACTGCGTTAACGACATTCGACTATAATTCAGTCTGGCAAATTGTTGTTGTATAAGGAAAGCAATTCTCGAGTTAAACGTGGGCTTCCTTCATATTTGATTCGTCAGAATTGTTTACATGAGATTCCGTTTCGACATTGGAGTCGCCAAAATGATATATATAAATAAAAACAAATAAAACCTGGCTTCAACTTTTATTAAGGAGTATGAAACACCTGAGTGACTCGTGTTTCCTTCAGAGTCGTATCTTTCTCAAGGCTCGTATTTCTTCATAGTCGTATCTTTCTCAAGGCGTCACACCATAATAGACTGCGATTATGTTTTAGAGGGGATGCCTATCAAACGTCTTTCTGTTATAAAAGAGCTTGGCGTATACCTTGATAATGTTCTAACGTTTACTGCCCACGTGTCATTTGTCGTTGGCGGTGCAACAAGAATGCTTGGTGTTACATCTCGTATTACGAAGCACTTTAATAACGCGGCTTCCTTGGTTCGGTTATTTCATGCCCTAGTCAGGTCTAGACTTGAATTTGCTTCTGTAGCTTGGAATGCGTTAAATAAAACTCAGGCATTGCACATTGAAAATGTACAGAAGAGGTTAATACGCATTGTGTATGATCGATATTCTCAACGTCGCTTCTATTTTGATTATGAATTTCTTCTTAAAAAAGTTTCGATGACAAACTTGTCCGATAGAAGAGCGGAACGTGACTTAGTCTTTTTTCATAAGTTAGTAAACGGTGTATCAGATAGTGGCTCGCTTTTAAGTGATGTTAATTTACATGTTCCCTCCCGACCCACTAGAAATCATTGTACTTTTACATTAATACTGTCTGTGATCTATCGCCTTTATCACGCTGCCAACTGCTTTTTAACCGCATCAACAATGCTGAAGTGGATATATTTAGCAATTCTCGGGTGTTCGCGATGAAAATGAAAGTACTTGTTGCCAATTTGTAACGTTTATGTATTTCTGCCATGTCTCTGCTATTTTAATTCCTCATTTATTATGTGTACCAAAGAAAAGACCTGTTGGTTGTTTTTGGGCACTTGAAAATAAATATTTATTATTATTATTGTTATTATTATAACAAAAAAAAAGAAAAGAAAAGAAAAGAAAAGAAAAGACGTTTGAGGCTAGTCAAATGTTTTAAAGTTGAATTTAGGCATCTGCCAAATGTCATTGCAGTGGTTTTTTTTTATCGCGGTGCTTGTGGCGACATAAATGCGAATAGAAACAAAGGCGTAAAAAATTACGAAATAAAACGAGCGATAAGACTTGGAAAGACAGTGTCCATAAATACCCTTTTCAGCGGCAAACCTTCACACCTTAATACACTTTCTATAATACGTTGAAATAGTTCAAATGTAGAGATTGAACTCATCAGCAAACGTTAACTGAAGAAAAAAAAATATTTCAAAACTTATTGTTTTTCGGTATTGCTTCTCGTGCGACACACTTTTGAGGGATGCTATTACCGCCTGCTTCCTCATACAATCGCTCAGGTCCTACTAGGCTATAGACCAACACACTGGTCACAAACAAGACCGCGTTTGCCCGCACCAGGCGTGGGCACTGCGCGCACCCAGAAGCCACATTCGTCCCAGGCGAAGCATCTGCGCATGCGCAGTGCCGACAGCAGCGCCACCGCAGTAGCGTGACGTCAGAGAGTCGAGTTGGTCCACAGTCGCATTAAGTTCGACCGCAGCCAAGGCTACGCTATGACGGAGCCAATCAGGCAGCGACCAAGAGCTCGTCGTCATGGCGCTTGTCACCTGTACGCGAGATCTGATTGGTTCTGATTGAAGTATGGTGGGTAAACCTCAAGGCAGCTTCCTTAGAGGTATACCCACTATCCTCCAATCAGAGCCAATCAGAGCTCGGCGTTCTTCTGACGTTACCACAATGCCGGCAACAGGAGCAGACGAACTTGCGCTCCGGATAGGATCGGCTAACTCAATCACGCGCCGGGAGTTGCGGCATATGATCCCGCACTTCAACGTTTGTACACGATTGGTTTTGTCAATCATAGCAAACACACGAAGACGGAAAGATACGTAATGACGTGCTTTTGGCGGTGTTCGATTAAGTCCATTGGATCGTCTGCGGCAGCCGGACCAAATAGCGAAGTTTAGGATATAGCGTACGCAAAAAGTTTGCGTATGCGAAAAAAAGAATCGCGTCGTCGCCATGCACCAATCTAGAACGCGGTTTGGGCTCGGCGCATGCGCGGTAGTGACAACGCTATTTATTTTCGTGCGTTATTCTAAAACTCGTGAATGTGAAACTGAGTATAGTAGTGGTTCACGTTGGAGCTCTGAAACGAGGGAGTGTCTAAATGAATCCTTTCTCGTCAGAAAACGTTCGCCTTCTGCTACGCGTTTGTAATTACTCATTTTAGAAAACCTCGCCTGTTTATTCGTTCCTTCAACGACATGTGATGGCAAAAAATTACCCTTAAAAACATTGTGAAAAAAACAGCTGGAAAGGCGACATACTAAATTGACAAGACACAGGGCTGACTATTTCCTGAATGTTTATTACAAGAACACAAGACACATCGCTTCTATCTCATATATTCGTCAATTTTAATCTTAACGATATTACGTAACAAACAATAGCAACGTAAAGGGCCCTTGCCCTAGTTACATAAAAGGTGCCTCACTGTCCAGCATGTTTATTGACGGTTAGCTGACACATGATACTGTTTTTTTTTCTTTATTTATACGCCTCAACTATCTTCTTTCGATAGTTGGTTCTTAAATTTGAACATAATGGCGGTGTCACCAAATCGACAATCACACGCGCAGTACCCTTTCCCTGCCTGCCCGCCTTTCAACGGCGAAGCAAATCACGCTCAACTTATGCCTTGCCGAAAATGTGACGTCCACACCACACCACGAAGCAGCCCCTTTTAGACCGCGCGGAACACACTAAGCATACGAGATGGCAGCCAGCTTCTTGCGTTTTTACGCGGCCTCTTGGCACCGCACGCCTCCGGAGTAAACTCTTAGTTAATGTTTCGCAGGCCGAAGCAATTAACGAGTTTGGATATCCGCCTTCTTTTAGTCTCTAATATTCTCACGATCACAACATGGAATACGGCGTTCACAGCACGAAGAAAAGTTTCGTAGCCCAGATAGTGAGACTAAAAGAAAGCCGATATCCATCCACGGTAATTGCTTCGGCCCGCGAATAATTAGCTAAGAACATCAAAGGGCACCCCGGGGGTCTGCGGCGCCAAAACTCCACGGTAAAACGCAAGAAGGTGGTTGCCATCCCGTATGTTCACTCTGTGTCGCATGGTCTAAAGGCGGTTGCTTCGAGGTATGGTGGACGTTACGTTTTCGGTACGCCATAAGTCGAGTGATATTTTCTCCGCCGTTGAAAGGCGGGCAGGCAGGAAAGAAGAGAAATCTGAGAGAGGAGAATGCACCATGAAATACGAAAACAAAAGCATGTGCCAAAGTGTCATCCACGTAGTGTATGAGATCCCTTTCACAGGCGGTCACGTTTACGTGAGAGACCGGGCGATGCCTTACCGGGCAATTACGAGAACACGGAAGATCGTTAAAAGGAAGTGCGTGCTCACACCTGGCATTGCACTGCAGAGACTTTGCGTGTGGACCTCGATTATGTGACTCCGCCATTATGTTCAGTCATAGTAACCAAAACATAAAAAAAATAACTGATGTCTTTAAAAAAATTTAGAGTATCATGTGTCCACCAGCCGCCATTTCAATGCTGGACAATGATGCAGCTTTTAGAGAGCCGCTCGTGGGCGCCCGTTTCCGGGTTGAGAGGCGTCGGCATGGGCGTAACCGCGCGTTGCATTATGGAACGTTTCCCCGCTAATGTTAGCGGGGAAATGTTCCCGCTAGATTTATCGGAAAATTTTTTCGCTAAACTTAGCGGGGAACATTTTTCGCTAAAGTTAGCGGGGAACACTTTCCGCTAAAGTTAGCGGGAAAAATTTTCCGCTGACTTTAGCGGGAAATTTTCCCGCAAACTATAGTGAGAAAATTCCCCGCCAAATTTAGCGGGAACATTATTCTGCTAAGTTTTGGGGAAAGAGTTCTCCGCTTAAATTGGCAAGGGAATCGACATCACGTGACCTTCACCAATTCAGTTTCCCCGCTAAATTTAGCAAAGGAAATGACGCCACGACTTCGTGTCACGTCACCATGAATAAATTCAGCGGCAGGAGGAGAGCAGGAGGAAAGGAGGAGGAGGAAGAGGAGGAGGGGAGGATGAGGATGAGGAGAGAAGCATGAGAGGGAAAAAAAAGAAGAGAAGGAAAAGGGGAGGAGGAGGGTAGAGGAGATGAGGGTATGGAGGAGGGGCCTACCCTTCCCTCCTCCTCCTCAAGAGCTGCGCTCCAGTTTCGCATTACACAGATTTGTAAACTCATTTTTTTAGATTTAGTTTAGGGGACGTTAACGTTGATAGTGTTTGTCACGCATTATCGTAGAAGATAGAATCTGACGATTATATGAGAGCAGAACGCTTGTGTTTTGTATTTTTCGAAGAAACATTTCGTTGGAAGTCAGCGCTGTGTCTCACCTCTCGTTCTTCATCCGTCGTCTTTTGGCAATTTTATTTACGCTATGTGATTGTATCGAATTTTCCAACTGTCCGTTATTTTACATACTCCAGGAAGTTCTTTTTCTGGAAGCGCTCGAACGTCTTAGACAAGCAGGAATGCAGCGAACGTACGTTGTGTGTTGCTTTGTTACTTTTTCATAAAAAAGCTTCCCAATTAGATCTGCAAAATTATCTCTCTCTCGCTCTCTCTCTCTCTCTATATATATATATATATATATATCAAGGTCGAAGTTTGTTTTTAATGCGCCTTATTGTTCTCCCAGTAGGCCTCCCGAATTTCGAACGCGATTACAATCCAAACCCGTGAGATGGAGTTTAATACCCTAAGCGAACAACTTCGTGAACTCTGGCAGCCAGGCATGCAGTGTACGCCGAGCGCCAGCTCTAAGTCCCATGGGCGCCATGAAGATTAGCGACACTGTCGTCATTCGGAACATTAAAAAGTCTTAATGTTCCGTTCTTAATCATTCCGTTCACACTTCTCGCTTCGCAATTGGTTGTTCTGCGCTGATATCGACAAATGCAGCGATCTGATTGGCTGCGGAGCGATAATGATATGCTCGGAAGTCGCCACGCACCGCGTTTCTCAAGTTGTCCGTGACTAGAGTATATAAAGAGCCTGCTATGCCGATAGCGCGCCGCCTTGTCCGCCTGTCAAAACCAGCTGAGAGCAGCTTCCGCGTATTTCTTAGCCTAGAATCTCCGAGGCGATAACACAGATGAACTCCCAAGGTGTCCGATTGGAGTCTCCCAAATGATCCAAGGGGCCTGACTGGAAGCGCCGTTTATTTCCGGTTCCCGAACATGGTCACACCTCGGGGCTACGGTGTTGCTGCCCGGGGCAGCTGACTGCGTCGTCCGGCATAGATCGTCGGACCAGGCCGGTGAAGGGAGATATTTTCTCGCGGCCTGTGGGTCAGTTACGGTCGTGGTTAAAAGGGGTAGTCCGGCGTTTTTTTTATGGTGCCCTTTTATGGTGCCCGATATTTCTCGAAATTTGCTAACACACCGTCAAACATCGCTGAAATACTATCCTAAATATTAGGTCAAAAAGGTTTTTTTTATATTTCACGAAGTTATCGAATTTCCAGTTTTAAACCTCACCATGTTTTTTTTTTCAATCTGAAGGTTTCATTTGGCAACAATGAAAGCGTAGCGTTAGCGGCAGGCAGGCGTAACTTTTTCAGTCTTTCAGGATTGAAAGCAAGTTGTACAGGGCTGTAGGATTTGTTCTCATCAAATGCCAAGCAAAATTATTGTGTCAAAGCAATGATTTGTGAGCTCGCTCCAGTGCCCGCTCACAATCACAAAAAAAGATGTCTGGTATAGTCTTTATTTTCGACTGCCGGTTCGAGTGGCAAGCCTGACTCCCACTGACGTGGCGACACTTAAAAAGTGCGTTTACGTTTGAATGTTTGTTTTTAATATTTTTTCATTTGGCGATTTCACGATATATATTTTAAATTTCGCGGCACTAATTAGCATACCATAAAGGGTAAAGGGCCGGGATTCGGAAAATATACTGTAGTTAGTTGGGATAGCTAAAAATGTCGCCGGAGTGCCCCATTAGGTGTGTGGCATGTTGATGTCAATTTTTGTCAGTGTTAGGCGGTGTTGTAGGCGTTACCGAAAAAAAGTAACGAAATACGTTATTCGTTACTTGCAAATAAAAAGGAACGCGTTAACGTTATCGGTACCGTCAAAAAGTAACGCACTTTACTTTTCTCAATTATGAACTAACACGTTTTATTCTTTGACATTACAGGTATGGATGAGTGACATATATTAAGAAACATTATGCCCATCCAGAAACTGAAAATATTTTTATCTTATTTTTTTTCGATTCCTTCTAAATAAATACAAACAAAACGCAAAGGAACTTTATAGCTTGGCGCCTATAAACACGAGAAACATTTAAGTGTATTTATTTTAAGTTTTAGGAAGAACATGTAACGAGTAACGTAACTTAAGTTACACGTTACTTGAAATAAGTTACGTAAGTATGTTAGCCTTTACTCTTTTGAATATGTAACGAGTACGTTACTACGTTTCCGAAAGAAGTAAAGCGTTACCGCCAACAGTAATGTTAAGACGGTTCTGATAAGTGGTAATGCTCATATTTTGTGTTATTTGGCTTTCTAATTTATTATCAATGGATTTTGAATAGTGGAGCTAAATGAAGCACTATGGGGTAACGCAACTTATCCCCTGTTATGAGTCACAGTTTTAAAGATGCGAAAAAAAAAACCTGGGAAGCACTCGTTCTCAGCCCGGGCTTAACCACAGAGCACACACCTTTGGCCCCCAGTGAACTCTCTCTATTGGCGGCGCATGACGTAATTACCTCGCGAACAACGAGTTCGATGGTGTTCGTGATGAGCATGGTGGAAGCTTGAAATCATTACGCTCTCAAAGGAACACTGCCAAGACCGCCGAAATTGAAGTAATTCTATTACTCTTATTTCCGTCGAAGAGAAATCCTTTGCTGCGTCATAGTCATCACTCGGTCATTGGTGGAAGACCGATCAGAGTGACGCTCTTTATCGTGCACGTCGCCAATAGTAATTGATCGAATGAGAAGAACAGGGCGTGTCCTTTGAACGCTCCGCCTCCAGCACGCGCTCCGTGCCTTCAGCGGTACTTCGGCCACGCGCGCACGCGCGCTTGAGGCTCCCGAGTCGCTGAAGTATCGTCGAAGGTAGGAAACTCGCGGAGGAGGTGGGACAGCCGAAGCTCCTCCCTGCCGCTTTTACCCTGGCAGTGACTGTACGGTTAGAAACGATGGGAGAGGAGGATACGGGAGCGCGTGGAGATGTCAAAACGCCGAGCTCTTGTACGACTGATTAGTGGGAAGGCTCAAAGGTCTGCCTTTGTCTCTATACAATCTTCGAACGTGTTCGATATCTGAACACCGGCATCCTGCGTTCGGCGTTCGCGTTTAAACACGTTCAACCAGCGAGTAGAAACAGAGGCTGCTAGTTTTGCGTCTACCCCCTAATCTTTCCAGTTAGAGCTTGGCCATAGCCTCCTCTATACTCACAAAGCCTGGCAGTTCGACGACGGAGCCATAGAGTTTCCGCTTCCAGATTTCGAGCGCGAAGATCAGGTAGCAGAGAGCATCAAAGAGCCGTTCGTCGGGGAACCTGGACGTCAGCGCAGAGCCTTGGCAGCGGCGAGGACCCGAAACATACTTGTTCGCTCGGGAGAAGTGTGTTTCGGCGTCTCGCCGCAGTGGAGTGCCAGTCGCGTGGCTCTCCTGTCATCCGTTGTCTGCCGATCCACCTTTTCCGATTCGGCGGCCGCTTCTCGTGGCGATCTGCCAGGCTTTGTCAGTTTATAGGAGGCTATGGCTCGGCCCTCTGGCGTACTCGCGCGCTTTCATCTTCTCGTCAACCTCAATTTACACCCGTTCAGCTAGGTAGAATATCGATCTGATAGCTAATAAACTAAAGATTGAGTACACTGCAGTGCTAGAATGCTCAAAGGGCGTCGGAGTGTTGCAATAACCGCCAGTGAGTTACATGTTCACATTTGAGGCATGCCTATGAATATAAACGTTTTTTTTTCTGTCACTATGCTTGAGATCCTTCTTATATAAAGTCCGAGCGTTTCCGACACTACAATCAACTGGAGTCAATCGAGCTTATGAAAGGTCGCTGGATAAAGGCATTTTTCGTGTTTCTATGGGTGTATTACCGTATACGAATCCAATCAAAAGCAATAAATGTGTCGCGATGTCGCGTTGTTATTGCGGGCGTCTATTTTATGCTCCCATTAGCTTTTGTTCTGCTCACACTTAAGCCGAAACAGCGTATAATTGAAATTGGACAAAACAGCCCTAATATCTTATGATGTCTTGATAGTCGATTCGCCTTGATAGAAAATTGTAGCGCCATATGAGCTTTGGAAAAATGAGTGTAAATAAAACTGAACTTAGAGAACCGCTTCGCACGCTCTGCAGCGTGTTATTAAAAACACGCGGACATCCTGACACTGATATCGGCCGCTTCTTCGCTGGAAAACGGTGAGCTTTTTTGCGATTTTCATTCAGACTTTGACATTTTATTTGCCTCTCGCACATTTAGGTGCCGTTGTAGTTTTCAATCCAATTTGGGATCGAGGTTTTGATTTCGGGCGGTTGGGAAGAAAGGGAACGTGGGTTTGGTTAATAACTATATTGGGTTTTCCCGCACGCGGATAAGGTGACACAATTTCGCGGCCCTGTTAGTAAAAACGATTTGTACGGAAACACACACACACAAAAGGAAAAAGAAATGACAAAGGAATTGGAATATTGATCAGCAGTGTCACGTCGACAATGTCATTCAAAACGCTCTGAGAAAATTACCACTTACGAAACGTTGTTGGGTGGTGAAAAGAGAAGCGAACTTTCAAGGCCCGGTAACACACTTACGACTCCTTATGGCCGGAGACGCTAAAAACGTGGTTTTAAGCCTTTTGTCTCGGCTTACAACCAGCTGCGCAGCCATGCAGCCGGTCCTAAGCTGTTACAAAAGGCTTACAAACCGGTCTTGTTTCAGCCGATTGTAGCCAAACGCACGTGTGTGAACGGGTCCTTTCTGATGAAAATAGAAACGGGAGATTTGATTCCAGATAAACACGAAGAGTGGGTTAAACAGTAAAACCTCGTTTTTCCATACAATGCGAGACATTTGGTTATATAATTTTAATATTTATAAAGTTTGAATACTGCCTTGGAGTGCGACAATAAAAACAAAATGTAGATGTATTTTATGTTGCGGTGCTTATTGAAAGATTTCTGCTACACAAGTGTGTGGTTGGATTGGTTGGATATTGTTGACCTCATCTTTACGTGCTTTCGTCTCTAGTGTCAGATTGAAGTCGACATACATCTAGAAGTTGGTGTCTGTTGCCTATCAACACGTATACAAAAGTACAATAATCGGTGTATTATTGGAAACTGGTTAAGTTGATATGAAAATTGTTTGATGTGTACCTGTTTTAGTACCCGGAACCTAGGAAGTATCACAGTAAATGTTTTCTTGACGACAATTAGTAGGAAAAAAAACACACCAAAATATTGAAACATATTGACGAGGACGAATTTATGCAGATGGCGGTTGGAGTGATATGTCAACTCTCCAATTACTATAGTCAATATGCGACTAACGTGAGTATAGATCAGTTCAAATTATAGTACACATTATATTAGATAAAAAGAAGCATCCTATGTAATGATGTCCAGGAATAAAATTCCTTGTACGGATGTGAACGACGGAGAAGTAACTCTAGAGAGAGAACTTTGCCACTGAAGTACCACGACCAAGCCAGGAGTTTATACTGTTGATCACGTGATATAAAAATTGGCAGCCTCAATATATCTTAATATTTCTGTGCCTTCCGAGTCAGCTTTAGCTACACGGACATCGAGACGTGGGGCGTTAACTGCTTTACATTTCTATTTAAAACTATTCGCAGAATGTGGAGCTCTTATTGCGTGTCGCATAGTTTTGATCGCACCAAATCCCAATGTTTGCACACAAAAAAAAGAAAAGAATGGTCGCAGGTGGTTTTCCGGCGTTATCTTTCCTGAAATAAAAAAATAATCAATCGTGTGATATGGGATCAGTGTTTGCTGAACGTTGTTTCTCCGCTTAAGCTCGCGCGGCATTGCAATTTTGTATCGACCGGTCGTGAGCTCATGGGAATAATCAATTGAAAGCTGGTTTAACAAAAGTGTAGAACAGTCAGTGTGTAGATCGATATCTCATTCCGGGTGTGTACCGAGCTGCCGTACTAATATGTAGCCCACCGACTACTAGGATTTGAAGGGAAAGAAAACAAATCGCTCAATTATGCCGCACTCCGAAATTTGCACATAGAATCAATAATTAGTTTTTTAAACAAATCTAAAAAAAAATGCCATGACCGAGGAGACTTACAAAAAAAATGTGACAACGTAGCTAGAATTTGTAATCTATTTTATAGACTGAGAATTTAGTGTCTGGGACTGTATAGAGTCTTCAAATCTCAGCTCCCTGATAATTTAATTTGTATAGGTTAAAAAAGGCCAGATATCTCGACGTTTTAATATTAGAATCTAATTCGTTCGAACATCTTATCAATGTGTCAGAAAGTAAAGGATCACTATTGACCCGGTGCGATCTAAGAGTTCAGAGAAAGTTTGTAGCGTGAAAAGAGAAAGCAGGACCGTGGTGCACCCGCAGCATCAAAGGAACGGTGCTTTGTGCATCATTATGCCAAAAGGCGTAGTGTTGTGAACGTCTGGAACTGCACCGCACGTCGTTTTTTTTGTCTTTTTGACGACGTGCCCGAGCACATTGGCGATTGCAGCATGGCACCGCAAACCGGAACGAAGAGCGAACATCAAATCTGCGTCAAACTAAAAAAAGGTCTGGAACAGAACGTTCGAAATAAGTCGTCAGGCTTACGGCAAAACGCATGAGTTGTGTGAGGCGTTTTGAATGGCATTCGCGTTTGATGAATGACAGAACATCATTAAAAGACGAAGATAGGTAGAGATACGCTACTACGACCTCTTTTCGTCTTTCTAGCACTGTCGTGGCAAATGCAGTGGCAACACAGAATGTGATGCAGTGCCAAACTAGATGCGATCGCAGTGCCGCCGTCTCGTGCAGCACGGAAACTCCGGCGCAATAACTCCAGAAATAAGTCATACCAAAACAGAAGAGACAAAAAAGTTGTGCCGCAATGTCCTCCCAAACGCGCACCGCGCCAGAAAATAAATAAATGAAGAGCGCTTGTTTGGGAAAAGCTTTGAGCTCGCTCCTTTAACGCTTTTGGTAGAGCGAAACACAAACGAATGCGGAAAAAGTTGCATAGTCATATAGATGTGCACATGCAAACTGCTCCAAGAAATAGGCCGATATTCGATCGAGCCAACTTGAGTCTTGCGATGTCCCGCGCATGTCGAGAACATCGAGACGGGAACTCAGAGGACCTCTGCGTACGCATGCAAAAATCGATATGGAGAGTACGTACGTTAAGCTCGCTGCGTTGCCTAGTATAAAGAATGCGCCATGTGGATCACGAATTGCTAACGCAAACTAAGAGTGCTTGCCTTTGTTCCTATACGTAATAATAAAACTGTCTATCAAATGTTCTTAAAACCTGCTAAAAAAAAATACTTTGTTTGTAAAGTTGGCTTTCCCTCACTAAGGATATATCTGCGGTGGTGCATCCTTTACAGGGTGAGGCATTAGGGTGAGCATGTAAGGCAGCTTCTGATCCGAGAAACGTATGCGTCTCGGGATCGGTGGAAATGTGGCAAGGTTTCTGTGGTCACTGAAAGGATGAAAACAGCAGTGAGAAGCTTCACTTGTTCCGCCTCCAGCGCTCAGTGGAAATGAAGAAATTATTCTCCCAGAATAACGTCATCGAAAGTGGCGGACGTCAAGGCAGGAGTATAAAGCGACAATTAATGATTTAATTACCTAAAAACGCGAACTAACTTTTAAGTATTTGTTTTAGCTGGAATATTTCAATCCTGCCAGACTGAGATGAGTCGGCAGTAATAATAAATAAGAAAGTTAATAAAAAACGGAGACTCGCAGTCAGTTGTTAACATGGTCAAATAAATTTGTAGATAAGAAAAATTCGACATATCATGGGGACGAATTTTGGTAGCTGCGACAGTCGGAAAGCGAGACTAAGACAGGGAGAAATGCAAAATGCCCAAAGAGCATTGTTCCAATGTTCTTTGGTCGTCTTCGGGAGCCAATAGCACAGCCCTCAAAATCGAGGCAGTCTGACACACTGATCCGATTTCGGGGGTCAGTGTTACTCCCCACTATGACGCAAAGTCATTGCGCATAGCACTCCATATAACAACGAGGGGCGTCTGATAATAGTCGAAGACAACGTTATTAGACAGGCGAGCTGGTTGTTTATTGATACAGTGAAACCCGAGACGGAGGCAAAACATGAACAAAACACGACGTCTCAACGTTTTGTCTTGTCCTTTTTTTTTAATTGCGTCCGTCTCGGGTTTTAGTATGTTGATAATAGATCTTGGCCAACCGAGCGCCCGAGAGAAACTGTCATCAGCTCCGCCCCGTTGTCATTCGACCTGCGTGGCCTGTAATGGTGTCGCGCAACAACCTGCGCGACACCGGTAAGGCTGTTACACCGATCTTTGCGGTTTTGTATGCGTAATTGTAGCCGCTGATACCTTAAGAGACGCAGAGCGTCGCCTATAATATTCACGCTTCTCTGATTTGTGATTCGCTCTTTGACTGCGACCCAATAAAAATATGATCGGTGTTCGCCATGCCCTGCGTTTTGATTAAGCTAGACGTGACTGTAGTCGGATTGGAAACTAATATCTTGAAACAGGGCCTGTTTGCGTGAATTCTACAAAACGAAACACCCTTAAAATACAACCGCCTTAAAGTAAAAAAAAATAAAATACAATGGCTCCTAAAAATAAGGACACTACCCTTTTTCCGCGGAGGGCTGTGAAGCAAGCTGTCACTGCACTCCTGTTATTTATTTTTTCGTGTCCGGTACGACGTTTGGTGGTGCAATTGGTTCACAGATCTTTCAGGGAAACACCAGCAAATGCAAAGGCAAAACATTTCCTAGTTGTGGTCAACCAAGCTAGAGACAAGCTGTCCTTCATTGTTTCTGTTTTGCTCGTGTGTGGCAGCTCTCTTCTGCGCTTGACAGCCGATATTGTACTTGGGGGTTTCTCGTTAAAAAAAGCAAAAAACATTATAAAAGTTCTTTTTTTTTTTGCTTTGGAGGGGGGGGGGTGGCTTTTGTATTTGCGGTCGGCTGCTCAGTTAACAGAAAGTAATACTTTCTGAGCGGACTTGTTGTCGGACTTTCTCAATATTTGTGGTTCGTATGTAGTGTAGATGCTATCATCGCAAATCAGAAGAACTAGACATTTCTTATGGCCAGCTTACTTCTAATCGAAAGAAGCTTCCATACATCACCAATATTTTAAAAATTAGACTAAATGTGTTATGCGCAGAATAGTACAGAAATGATTAAGCGCGTCACGTACAGTTTCACTATTGATGTTAAACGTACCGGTTGTATGCATTTAATATTTTAATTTACGTCGTGTCATATCAAAATAAACTAGTCGTTTGTCTGTTCGTACAGCGGGAGTTTAGTCTGCCAGAACAAGGCGATATTGTTACACACTGAAGATGAGACATTTAGCCAGGGCAGTGCGACTGCTAGCCTGGGGTCTTTAACGTGCATCTCGCAGTAGTGATACACTACCGCACGCCGGTACGATGCTCGTCCAGATAGAAACGGGCAGGGGTGGGGATCGATCACAGGATTCCTGGGTTCTGCAGCGCGAGCATCCGTTAATTTGTTACACGTGCTCTGATCTGTGGTGCGTGAACACAATTGGCCACCCAACCCCCACACACCCACACAAAAAAAACAAACTAAAAAAACATTGTTTTGAGTATATAACATATACGAAGAAAAAGTAGTCATATTTGTTACGGCTAAGACGTAAATCCGCTTATCTTCATGTTTATGGAGTTTTATTTTTAATGTTTTTCTCAGAACACAGGGCAGAAGAAATTCGGGCTATCTTCTTCTGTTCTATGCTCGACCTTTAGCATCGGTCTTTGTGACAGGCTTTTTCCTGTCCAGTGGAAGTACACGATTAGTACTTGCTACTCTTTTCGGGCCTCTCTGGTAAAAGCTTCTTCCGATTTTTCCGATATATGCTACGCTTTCATTTTGAGAATTTGCTGTATATTGTATGTCTCCGACATTTCCACAATGGGATGTAGGAGACATTTCTCATTGGGGATGTCTCCTACGTTTTCGGAGACCCACTTGAAATGTTTATAGTGCGCTGCCGTTATCTAGTTAGGGATGTGCTGATTATATAGTAACCGTACAACTTAAGAAACGCAGGGCGTGGTGTGTCCCGCGCATCTCATTACCACTCATCAGCCAATGAGATTGATGCATTACTTGGTCAAGTGCGCCAAAGAACGAATCTCGAAGCAAGAAGCAGGGGATATAATATAAAGCTCTCTGCGCTTCTTTAACGACTGTATATCTGTGAAACTGCCAAATATGTTGCGAGAAGATTCTCGGGCCTAAAATGTAGCCTTTTTATTAAATAACATTTTTTTCGGGTTTCTTATTACGTGAATGTTTTGCTTTTTCAATATTCATTTTTTTCTCACAGACATACGGGCGAGAACAGCGCCAACTAGGACATATAAACACTTTTTCGCTCACAATAAAAACAAAGTAACAAAGAAATGTGTGTACGCAGATTTAGAAGATGCGTGAAAATATCTCCGAGCATGGCAAGGAAGGCTTTTATTTCTGCAAAATTTGCGCTGAGATTCAAGTTGACATCATTGGCATAATTTACATGTCACTAATATCTATGGAAGTAGTTCGGCGAGAAGCAGAATAAAAATATAAAAAATTAAGTTTTTTAGCGCATGGCTAAATAACGTAAAGAGTGCTTTACCATGACGTTTTGTCTTTAATAGATGCATACATAAAAATAGTGTTTTCACGCAAGACCAACGAGGCGTATCCAGCAAAACCTACCGGTTGTTTTAATACTAATTTATACCTGATGAAACTTTTTTGAGGTTCAACCGAAGTCCTGCTTTTGAGACACATTCTGTCCATTAGAAAATAGGAGCCCCGTGTTTTCCCAGACACGTCATCTGCAGAAATTGATTCTCGAAATCACCAGGGAAGACTGAGGAGCGAGGTTCTGTAGTGTGTTGACACGCGTCGCTGCAATGAATTAAAAATCCTTCGGAAGACGAATTCGATATAGCTTTCAAAACAAAAATGCTATCTTAGCTAGTACATTGAGCGCTATGCTTTGACTCTTTACTCTCTCACGAGAAAAAAGTTAGAAAAGCAGTATACCAGGATGAAAAGAATAGTACAAAATTAGCCGCGTGCCTCATTTTGTATTTTTATAATACTTGGTTAGTTTCTATTACCTTATAACTATAGGGCAAGTACAAAATATAGTAAAACAATGAGAACAACACTGGCCGCCTTTTTATACGTTTATATCATTGAAAACATCTTGGTTCTTATTGTTTGAATGGTACATATGTTTTTTTAAGTTTGGCTTAGAGTGTCGGGGGAATCGGTGGCCGAGTGGGCTAAAGCGCACACCCAGCTCGACGCGCGTGGAGCGAAAGCTCGCGCTGCAGAACCCAGGGATCCTGGGCTCGAGCCCCACCCCTGCCCGTTTCGATCTGGATGAGCATCGTACCGGCGTGCGGTCGTGTATCACTACTGCGTGGTGCACGTTAAAGACCCCAGGCTAGCGGTTGTACCGCACTGGCTATATTGCTCATCTACAGCGAGTGACTCGTCGCAACTTTTAAAATGGCAGACCAACTGCACGCTGTATAAATATCCCCCCCCTATCTTAAGGTGTCAAATGAACAGGACAAGCGATTGTACTTAAACTACAGGATGTCGCAAAAAAATTTTACAGTTTTTTTTATCGCAAACGTAAACTAGGCATCGCCGAACGCTCATTCTCCGCCCGAATGAAGCGCTATAGGTCACAACTAGATACCAAAGCTTCAGCCCGATCTGATACCTTATTCAAAAGTTATAAGGGATTTTCTGAAAATTTCAATGAGAAAATGGAGCCCATTTCTGCCCGTTTTTGGTTTCTGGTGCCATAGAGCCCCATGTATTCGAAAACTCCGTCGGCCGCCATTTTCCCATTAAAAGTTTCAGAAAATCACTTCTAAATTTTGAATAAGGCATCGGATCGGGCTGAAACTTTGGCATCTGGTTGTGGCCTCTAGCACTACCTTTGGGCGGAGAATGAGCGTTCGGCGATGCCTAGTTTATGTTTGCGGTAACAAAAAAACTGTGATTTTTTTTTTTGTGACACCTTGTACTTATACTTGTTCTATGCGTTTCACGCTAACTGTTTTTGAGATGTTTAACCAACTAAGGCCATCGACTTATATCGGGGTAGGCTGGTGGTCTAGTTTCACAGATATCGTTATGTACAAGTTGCGTGTAGACACAACTCGGCTCTTTAGTTTGATATTAGTATGCCTGGTGAATAGCAGAGGAAGACTAAAACATTGAAAAAAATGTATACGGCTCATAAAATGTTACTTGCGATTTTCGGTGTGGAATCGATGCATTTTTAACCAGGTCGATACCGACTTATTTTAGATCGACTTGAAATATATTTGTTATCCTCTCAATTGGTGTTTCATATTTTCTCGCCTTGAAATGGTCGGTCCTGTTTTTTATTATTCACTTTTTTAAATGTTATTTCGTATTTTTTGTTTTGACGGGCCACTCGTCCGTCAGGTTTCATGAAGCCATTATCCGGAAGCATTTCTGCGTAGCACTGACAGCTCTTGGCTGTTTTTTAACGTTCGTCACACATGATTCACCCGCTGACTCGAAGAATATCGGCCTGCGCGACACCAACACCTCTCTAAAGACTTGCCGTCATACGCTTAGTTTCTTCTTTCTTTTACAGACTGAGGGTCAACAAAGTGCTTTCAGGCTTTGCACAAGGAGCGATGTCACTTCGACCCGGAAGTTTTATGTTATACGTAACAAACACACACACACTCACATACGCAACCACGCACACACGCACACATCTTATACATTGCATTGACAAGTAGACACTTCAGGAGGCCGAAGATAAGATTCTGTATTTTTCACTGCTTTTTCACAGCAGATTCTTTACAGTCATTTCTGTACCTTTTTTGTAGTTGTAAAAATGCTGAGCACATGACACATTGGCAAAAGCTTTTTTTTCTCTCGCAAAAACAAAAGTTGAATTTAGATAAAATTTACATAAGTAGCTGTCATTCTAAATGAGAGCACGGAGAAAAGAGGTGCTGGTAAGCGTTTGAAGTTTAGCTGACATTTTGGTCGAGCATTTTCGGTAAAGCGTTTATTTTTTATACTTTCCCAAAAATATATTTTATTCAGACAGTGACGTGCGATACACTTAGAATAACGTCTGGGGACGGATTTGACACTCGAGGAAAGCGACCGACGCTATGGTTGTCGGCCGCACCGCCACACTACCTTCGAGTATTGTGTGTCGTGCGCATGAGCATCATTTTGAAGAAAGGAAAATTACTTACAGCGGAGTGCTCTTCTGCTGCAACAGAAGTTGAAGGTACGCAAACCTTAAACCCATTTTTAGCATTTATTTGGTAGTTCGGATGACCTTTTTTTATCAAGTGTATAATGTGTAACATAAACAAATATTTTATATTTTGCGAAAAAAAAGAAAAGAAACTATGACCCAGTAATGCATTGAATGAATGCTAAATCAGGCATTCAAAACAAGAAATCTCAGATATTCTCAAAATGTTGTATTCAAGGTCCTTTCCCACTCTAGAGCGAGCCCTGGTAAAGGTGTTGCAGATCTTTTTTATTATCATGGTCATAGCACCTGTCTTATATCAGACATGTATCAGGTTTCTTTGCAGAATTGTGTAAGTTTTATTCCGTAAGAAACGCGTTTCCTTATCGTTTTTTGTGCCACAGAATTGAAAGAAAAAACGAGCGCGGCCCGTTTTATATTGATACATGTTCTTAGAAAGTTTGTTATTTATTTATTTACAAAGAAAACCTGTAGCGTCGAAACTTTGGCATTATAGCAGCGTACAGCCCATGGACGCTCAATAAATATTTAAAAAGAGAACACTTGAAAATAAAGCCTCGGCTGTCAAGAAAGAGAATACATACACGATAAAATAAATAACAACCTTAAGAATCAAGACCATTTTCTGAGGTAAATGGTCCCACGTCATTATTAATAAAAAAGGCAGGGGTAACAGGTTCTACTGAGCAATTGTGTGTGGAAGAAATGAAAACTTCTTATAGTCTGTTCTTCCTAAGCTCTTCTTGTGGTAAAAAACGAACAGCGGTATGGCTAAGGATAATTAAATATTAATAAGAAGTAAAGTTTCAAGCGGCGCGAGTGCAGATCAATATATTTTTTTGATGAACCTGTATTTGATTATCAAGAACTAATGACGCGATAGCAAATTTTATATGTTGTTTAAATAATCATTAAATAGTGAGTACGAAACGCCCGTATCTTATGTTTAGTGTTAAACGAAGGATAGTGCGTAGCGTCGTGTTACCCCTGCCTGACTCTCAGAGAATAAACTGACCTTTCGTTTTTTTTTAAGATTTAATGGGAGCGACAATACATTAATTTTCATTTGAGCTCTGGGACTATTTATATTGCAGACACCTCGTATGTTTTTGAAGCGAACATGCGGCAGACGCGAAAGCAGAAATAAAAACTTAGGAGTTGCTTTGAAGGCTTTGGAAATGAGTTTATTAGATATGAAGTTTCTGAAAACACAAAATGTCAAATTGGTACAGAAAGGAACCAAAAACAAAGTAACCTTCTAGTCCGCTAAGTGCACTTAAAGTATCCTTCAGTGCACTCAGCGCACTTGAAGGTTTCTTTCATTTGCTTCAATTTTTTATTATCTTTAATTTCGCGTTAATAAAACCCTGATTTGACTTTGATGTTGAGTAAGTATCTACGAACAAAACGCGAGAGCGCAAGTAAGCTGGTGTAAGTTCATATTTATAGAATTACCCAAGACTGTGGAGACTACAGAAAAACGGCATGTAAAAGGAAAGAAATTTCAAACACAGTTGAAATTTGATTGGCACAGAACTCATTTATGCATAGTCCGAACAAGAAAAGAGGGAAAGGGTAAACTAGAAAGGAAAAGAAAAAAACAACACAAATGACCCTCTCAAGGACAAAACACACGTTACGTAGATGAACTGTATCTCTCAGTTTGAGGTCAAAAGGACGGTGAAGCTGTGTTTTCCAACCGGTAGTTCACAGATCGAACCCCATACAAGAAAGGTGACCGCAAAGCCGTGCACTGTAAAGTACATTTATGTACACAAGGACGTAATCTTCACAAACATAAACAACAAATTATAAAAAAGACACAATTTTGCTACAAATAATTCCTCCCACACAGAAGTTAGAGGTCAAGAAATCTTTTCCACTCGGCCTCCAAATAAAGGAGGGTTTACTTACTGCCTTTTTATGGTTTCCTATAAAAATTGTTGCTTTTAACAGACATGTGTGGACATTTGTTTCTGTTGAAATTACAGACGACAAATTCCACAAGGGGACGTAATTGTTACATTAGTGGACCTGCTTTGAAACCTCCAAATATGGATCCTTATTTTGGACACTGCGTATATGTTCGGTCAAACGGTCATTGATTCAGCGCGTGGTCTGACAAATATAGCACGAACCACAGTCAAAGAAGATTTTATATAATATCCCTGAAACACACGCGACAATTTCTCTTGTCTTTTTAAGGCAGCCATTTTGAGCCGAAGTAAAAAGAGTCAATATATTCAAGCTATGCAGAGTGTTTTTTTACTGCACCAAATTTTTAAATAAACGGGGTCAAAGTTTCATGAATTTCGAGTTTTCATTGCGTGTTTATATGGCTTATGGGACTATTAGATGGGAATATAACCATCACAATTATCAAACTAATTAACCAAAATTCGTTAATTAACTTTTAATTACAGTAATTTGGATATAATGTTTATATTACAAACTTTGAGGCAGTCATATGCCAAGACTGTTCCATTTTGTAAAATTCGCGTAATGTGCCTGTGTTCCAAGATATCCGCCCCCGAATTTTTTACTTTATCCGACTTTTTATCCACTCAATCCGGCAAACCCGCGCAAGTGGCCACTATAGCCGAACTTTGCTACATTAGCCGGATAACAGTGCAAAATTCGTGGACGAATATCGCGGTACACAAGCTGGTTACGCGAATTCTACAAAATGAAACAGTCTTGGCATATGACTACCTCAAAGTTCGTAATAAAAATATATCCTAATAACAGTAATTAAAAAGTTAATTAACGAATTTTAGCTAATTAGTCTGATAATAGTGATGGTTATATTCCATCTAATATCCGCCGAGCCATATAAACACGCAGTGAAAAACCGCATTCATAAAACTTTTCCCTTCATTTAAAAATTCGGTGCAGTTAAAAAAACACCCTGTAGACTGTGCTAAATGCGTACGGAGCCCAAAGGTGTTAGCGATAAATTTGAGGTTATGGGATATTTCATGAAATAACGGCAAGACGGCTTGCTTTCCCTGCCTGGAATTTTGTTTTAACCACCTTTTCGGGAAGAACAATGTTGGAAATCTGCTTAGACAGAAACTCCTGAGGGCACTTTGCTTTGTTGAGACGGCTGATCATATTTTAAATAGACTCTGCTATAGAGTGAGCGGAGGACGTTTGGACTGCGTTACTTTTAAGATTGCGAACCAGAGCCGACTTGACAGTTTTGAATGGCAGCTAGTGAACGAAAGGATTGGTTTGGCCGTCGCCTTGTTAATGACCAACACAGACCGGGCTGTAGTCTTAACTGAATGTCTAAATACTGGAGAGAGTTTTTTTCTTGCTGTTATTCCGAAAAGCGCAACTCATGGGGCCACTTTACACAGATTGTTCTCAATTGAGCTTGCAGGAGCTGAATTCACGGTACGCACTAAAATTTCGTTCACGTATCTCCTAATGAGAACAAAACCAGGATTAGAATCCTTGATCAAATCATGCAACTTTAAATCTAAGCACCTGAGATATATTTCTGAGAGAGAGGAGCCACCGCCGAACTTATGCACGCTCTCTGCCTTTGGATCAACTTTTGACCACCATGAGCCACAACCGTCGACCGAAGGTACAACTCAAGAACCTTAAGAAAATCAAACATGTGCATCCCTGACTGAGAATGGAAGCTAACTAAATTATTTCTCCAAAACTGATTGACTCTCGAAAGTAAATTATCTGGCGCGAGAAAATATAAGTCCTCGATGTCTAAAGAAGACATCGTGCATGACTTTTAATGAAATGGCTGTAAGTCTCAAATCAAATCAGTGCAAGGTCTTAAAGACAAGGGATGATTGACCTCCAAACAGGAGAGGGATTTCTGTAGGAAGGCAGAAACAATATTTTGCCACGTGCCA
>JAZHYW010046384.1:0-14625 GCA_037355805.1 Ixodes ricinus
AAAACAAAGGTGACAAGGGTTCTACCATCGCGCAGGAGTGGCTCCTCTGCACCTCCTGCCGGCAATGGCAGGCCTTCACTTTGTGTTCCTTGCCCGGACAACAGGTCTCGGAACACAAGAAGAGAGCGAGTTTCTGGCTTTAGCCCAATGGAGGAGACTTCCACGCCCTCAGAGCAGCACACACCTCGTGCAACAGTAGGGTCTCTCTCCGAGGAGGGAAATATTAAAATGGCTCACCCGTCCCACTCCCCACCCTTTTCCTCCAGTCTTGACAAAATCGACCATCAAATCGCCCAAGAAACCAAAACCTAGGGTGACACCTCCCAAGCCGTCCAGGAGATGAACTTCCCTTGGTTTAAATATTCAATATTCCTTAACCATGCACAAAACTGACTCCATAAAGTAGAGATGCCGAGGTTTACTGCACAACATAGATGATCGTGAATTTTTTTCTTCGACGAGCTAGGTCCTATTGCCTCAACGTTTGCAGAAGACACATCTTAATTCCACTCAGACAAATATCTTACGCTATCATCATGTTTGAGAGAGGAACACACATCAGCACAGTTGTGTTGTGCTGTTTCTGTGGTAATACGGAGAGGCATAGCATGCGTAGAGTTGGGCAGGACGGCAGCAGCACAGGCACAATGCCTCTTGTTCCTGTACGTTCAGATGCTGCTGCTGCCCTATGAAAAGCCAACCTGCAGAAATTACAATGATCTTCATATTGAAAGTATCAACACCAGCGCCTGAGTGGGTGCCACCGTGACCGGGGGAAACCCATAATCTTTCTCCAACTTCATGATGACCAGTCCCGTGTTTGGCTGTTGGATGTCCTGGCGTGCCATTCGACCCATGGGACGTTATAGTCACCGGACTGTGGCTATAGAGGCAAGCCTCCTAGGCGATTTATTCGGTGAATAGGTTGGCTGCAGTGCGGCCACAATGCCTAACAGGCCATTGTTCCTCTTTGTTTAGATTCTGCTCCTGGCGTATGGAATGACAACCGGCAGAACTGAAAACAATTTTTGATATTGAAAGCGTCATCACCAGCGCATTGTAGGGTGTCACCGTGACCGGCGGATATCCGTCATCTTTGTGTAACTTCATAATGACCAGTCCCGAGTTTGACAGTTGGATGTCCATTCGTATAGGCTAAGGCACCGAAAGACGTGATGTGATCCACCACATTCAGAGCCTCACATGTTAAGTATAAACTCAACTTTGTTGCCCACTTTTTGTGTGTCCATACTATACTTCGCTTCAGCTTAGGTCCGAGCGCGGCCGATGTTATAAGTCGAAGGGCCAATCAAACAGCGAAAAAACACAACGTCATGGCGTGCTCTCTGCACTTAAGAGGACAAGCCGCTGTTCGACTTCTCTCTGTGCGTGCTCGTCCGCCGGCTTGTCCTATCAAGCGAAAAGAGCACGCCAAGACGTTCGCTTTTTGCGCCGTTTGATTGGCCCTTCCGCTCATAACATCGGCCACGCTCGGACCTAAGGTGAAATGAAGTATAATACCTGTCGTCGTACGCTCAAATCTTTGTAGGTGCTCATTTTGCGTGAGGATCGTCACGCCCTTTGTTTTTTACTGATATCTGCTTCTGCCGAGCGGATCTTCGGCTTCTTCTCGCTGCATCTTCTCATTCGCATGCACTTCGCCATTTACGTTTTTCTTAGCCAAAATTAGTAATTTTAGAACTTCGAGTTCTTTGTCTCGAAGGGCATACTCTCTCTCTGATCCTCACATTGTTACTCCTTCACGCGCCTGCGCCATTCGCGTTTACTTTTAAAGTTTTCTCCCGCTTGACTCAGAACTTACAGTGAGTACGTTTCACACGCACTGGCAACATGCGAGTTTTCTTCCAGAATGCATCACACTCGTGGGGTGCTTACGAAGACCCGGCCTCGAACGAACTTCCCGAGTCGAAACTGGTGCTACCGCCATTTTTGTTGTAGCACAACTACCACCCTCGTTCCAAAACCAGCTCGTTCGTGTTCAACAAGACAGGCGAAAATGCTGAACACCAGGCGGTGATGTTGAACACGCATTAATCAAACACAGCGCCGTCGCTGCTGTGGTTATATGTGCGATACTCGATCGTCCTGACATATATTTCCAGACCAATATTTTCACCTGATGTTGACCACAAAACAACATTACGATTAATAAAGCGCCGTGTTTTTATGTGTATATCCTTTTGTACTGAAGTAACTACTGCTGTTACTAACTGCGCAGTAGCTTGATCAGCTGTAAGTTTTAGCCTATACAAGGATACGGTTCAAAAGTGTTTTTTTTTTTTGCAATCTCCAGCAATTCGTTTTACAGCAGGTTTAATGTCATTCTTGTGCTTGCAAGGGTCACATTTTAGGCGTAATCAGATCGATATGATCTCGAGCTTTTTCGAACATAAAAACGAGGGTTCAAAATGACTGGTTTTTACTAATCTCTAAACACGACGATTTTACACATGCATCGGTTAAAATCACCATTGTTTATTTTGAGCGACCGCTAACTATTTTCTCCACTGCTTATGCTTATCTTGCTTTATCAACAAATGTTGTCCACGCGGGATTCAAAATTATATTTTTTTTTTGCGATAACTTTCAGTCATATATTTGCGAGAGAAATGTCGCGGCCGTTAATACGTTACTCCCGAACCATTTTACTCACCGGCAGACTTCAGCGAACGAGCAGCAAAACAATATAACTCAAAACTTTCATAAATGTATTCATGATATAGAAGAAAGACACAGTTCAAACTTCTGTTTTTTACCATCTTTTGCGGGACGAAATTTCTAGAAGGACATCCACGTTTTTATTGGCTACCCTTTCTGCGAATGGCAACTCGTGGCAGAGAAGTGGCAGGTGAATCACTCTCATTTGCTCTTGCTCCTTGTCTGCCTCTGGCTGAGTGATCCATGAGGGGATTGCATTTCTGCGAGCTCACGATTTTATAGGTGCCGCAACTGCATACACGAGTGGAGTGCCGGCGCCAAAACGAACTCAATAGGTGCAACCATTTTAGTTGTTCCTGCCTGAACTAGCTGCTTCACGCTGGAGCGGGCACGCGTGGGAACAAATGCATTCAAACGAGCTCGCTATTAGGCACCTCAGCCAGAATATCCTAGATCACTTCTGTCGCCATCAGATTATCGAGTTCCACTATTTCCGAATCAAACATGGTGTCGTAGTTTTACTGTTCCGGACTAAAGAGATTTCACTGTTGAGTCTGAATACTCTGCCGGGTTACCAAATTGTCACGTTTCGGAAGGAGAAAAACAATACAAGTTAAATCATGCTAAAAATCTGGTAAGCAGCGAATTTGTGATAAGCCTTCCACTTGTTCGCGTTCGTCTATAGGCTTCTTGGCGAAGACACTTCCTGCTGCTTCTGCAATTTCTCGATAAGCTCGTCTCTTAATTTTTGCACTGTGGCAGGCAGTAACACACTTACCTAATAATATGCGTAGGACATCCTAACGTTATGGAATGTTACACAAATTTTCACAAAACGTCCCCAGAACGTTAGGACATCATAATGGCATTGCATAACTAAGTGTTCTACAGGGTGAATGGCTGCTCCGCTCCAATATCTAAGGAACTACGTCAAACATCGCTGCATGACTTGCCCACAAAATGTTCGCGAAGGCAAAGTCCGAGACTGGACGCTCGACCAATAGAACCCCGACCGATAGATCATCTTCCGAGTTGGAGCATACGCTGTCCCACGGTAACTAACCCGTAAAAAGACTTGGCTAGCAATCTCAAGGTAGTTAGTTCAAATCTCGCTGGGTCATAAATGTTGCATTCAATACATTGCATAATTTCATAAAAAGTTGGCTAATAAAACACACTCCGCGTTAAAAGGGAAACGACGACAATGGTGGGATTAATCATTTAGAAAAAAAGGAGAGTAAAACATGGTATATGTGAATAAAAAAATGAAACATTAAGGACGGAAGCACGATATAAATTGACTACTCTAAAGTCATGTTTATAAGTTGTCCTGCTGCAGTTCGCGTCTTAATTTTCCGTAAGCTATCAGGAACGCTGCCGCGGTTGGAACGATATCGATGCCAAGCAGCGCGGTACATCTCGTGCTCTTCGTTTCTGGAGGAGCTTGCTGATGCCTTTGGTATTTTCGCTCATAATCATCGTAAGAGAAACGTGTGGAAAAATAAAGTACCACTAGACATATTTGTGAGATTATAAATAAAATAAAGGAAATATGGTATTAAGATGTCTCCTTCTCCCATATATTTCTTCCTCGTTTGAAGTATAATATATGGCGCATCTGCGTTGCGACCGTCAAACACGGAAGTATGACCGATGACGTAAATATGTGTAGTGCCAAGAAAACGAAACATAAATACTGTCCAACTAGAGGAGCGTTTTTTTTTTAGAAATTTTCCCAAATTTTGTACGTCATTTTTGTTTCTTGTTGTGCCTCCATTTTATTTTTTGTGAAACTATGTTTTATTTTTTTAATAAGAAGGTAATAATTTGTAAGTAATTTACCAACAAATTAAACAAAACATTATTAATTTAAGAAAGGGTTCTTGAGCAGCGATTAAAATGGCTCACTTTTTCCTCCGTGAAGCGTGCATTTTGCAAAGGCGATTTGACAAACGTTCGGAAAAAGCGTCTGAAATTAGTTTCTTCCATTCCTGCCATATTTCTGTTTGACAGCGAGACCACTGCACCACGAGGAAGGTGTGCTACTCCCACACGTACTCCGTGAAAAAGACTCTGAGTGTAGGAGTATGACTTTGTTATACCTCATTTTATTAGAGTTACTTACCGAGACTACAGAATCAGGATAACCCCTTCGGCACCAAGTACCGATTCTGAAGCCCTCTCGGCTGCTCCTTCTGGTAAACCAGAAGACAGCCAGAGAAAATGAAATCATCAGCGATGATCTGTTGAATGTGTCATTGTTTGAACGGACGTACTGTAGTGCATCGATCTATAAAAAATGCCAATATAGTCGTGAAAACCTTGGTACAATTACAGAGAAAACAGAACCAATAAGTTGCATGAGGTTTAGAAATACTGTAAACGACTAAATTTTTGCGGTGACCTAATTTTCGCGAATTTCGCGAATCGCCATGCAAACGCGAAAAATACGTCCCGCGAACAATTCGGGCAATATGTGAACGCTACGGAAGCTACACTCGATTCGCGAAAATTAGAACTCACGAATAATTTCAAATTTTCAGCTTTGTCCGGATACGCGAAAATTCGAGACCGCGAAAATTAAGTCGTTTACAGTATATATTTATTTTCTTTTGTTGTACGATTCAAAATCTTAGCCGTATTATCGAAATCTAAACAATGCATGATGTGGCTTAGTTATCACTTACAATAGTTATATTGATCTCAATCACGTTGCGGGCTAAGGGTATTCATGCTCCAGTGAACAAGAGAGTTGGGGGGGGGCGGTTTTGCTTATTGAACCTTAGCGAAAATTAGATAGGGAGTGTACGGCGGGCGCAATTTTTTTAGTAACTATTTTGCTCCATTATTACAGCACATGTTTGCACTAACGCTCGTTTTGATTTTATGCGAGAAGCTTTAACACGCGCACCCTTACATTTATAAAGTTCAAACCTGATTAAAAGAAACTTTATGTAACAATTGTATGCCACTCTATTTGGATATATTAAACTTACGGACATATTTTCACGCACGACAATTGATAAGGCTGGGAATGTTTGAAGGAAACGAAACATTTAATGACGCGAAAATGTGCCCCCTCCCCCCCCCCCCACAAAAAAAAAAAAGGCTAGAGTTGCAGGCGTCGATGCCGGCTTCACACCAGGATAAAGCGCTGGGCGACATTGACTTGTACGGCATCACGCAGCTTCTTTAAATACTTCATTGGACGCCAAGGATATATGCCTGGATCCTCCTGAACTATAGATTCTGAAACGGAATGAGCTGAGACAGTTTTCTAAACTTCTCGAATCTTGGCCTTTCAATAATAAATATAATACTACATGCAGAGCCGGGAATGGCCCTGCGTGTAGTAGGGAATGGCACTGCGCATTTTGCCACCTGAGTGTTAGCGAAATGCGCTGCATACGTTGCTACTTAAGCGGAATTACTCTCCCCTCAAAAAGGGCATCATAAGTATGCAACACAAAAGAAAACAAGACAAATCAAAAGAACGGTAAATTAAGGTCATTTGAAACAAAATATCATAGTGTTATCCAGTGTAGAATGGCTTTAGTCGAACGACGAGAAACAACATCAGGTCGCGTTCGGCATCGTGAATTTGCTTGGGTTACGTCGGGCACCATGAACTTGGTAGATGAACACTCTGGGGCGAATAAGTACCTTGCTTGGCCAAAGTGCCGTCTCAAGAGTCTCTGGTTGAGTCCGCGGCAACGAATGGGCGTCCACACCCCACTCTCTTTCAGGGGTGAAAGTGAATGTCCCGTCGACGAAGGTTGTACCAGCAAGCGTCCACGCGTTGCTTGCGAGCTGGCGGACTTCTGTCCGTTGAGCAATCACCTGGCGTCTTCGCTCCCATTGTGTGTGGCCTCGTGGAGAAGCATCGCGTCGAGTATGGTCGTTGCATTCTGACTATGTAACAGCTGGAAAGGTGCAGCTTCAGTGGTATTTTGAACGGCCGTGTTGTAGGCGGACGTGATCTAGGGCAACACCTCGTCCCACGTCTTGTACGGCGACGTATATAGAGATCATATCGGCGATTTTATTGTTTAGGCGCTCCATCAGCCAATTGGTTTGCGGGTGGTACGCAGTGGTAACACGATGGCTGGAATGACTGAGTTGAAATTTTTAATGGGTCAGCTGTTCCATGAACGATGGTCCCCGGTCACTGATCAGTACCTCGGGGGCACCGTGCCGAAAGCAGACGCACATAGCGAGTAACTTGGCGGCTTCCACCACATTTCTCACCGGAAATGCTTTCGTCTCGTTGTATCTTGATAGGTAATCGGTTTACACGACTATGCACTGGTTGCGTTGAGTCGACGGAAATAATCGTCCAATATTATTATTTCCGATCTGCTGACATGCTATGTTCGGAGGCGCAGTTGGCTACAGGAGTCCCGCCGTCTTGGTCGGCGGTTTCTTTCCCCGTTGATACTTACGACACGATTGGAAGCAGCAAAGGAAAGCCGTAGGGAGCTTCATGAGTATTGATTCCAGAGAATTCTGACAAGTGTCCCGCTGTACCCAAGGTGTTCAGCCGTATATTCGCCATTGCATCCTTGAAATATTTGTTCTCCAAGGCTGGAAGGGATAACCAAGAGTCACGCTGTGTTGTCACCCAAGCTCTCCTTGTACATCGCCCCATGTTGAATGGCTAAGGTAGTGAGGATCTGCAAGAAATCAAGGTCAACTCTACTTCCTTGTCCCTTTGTGTGCTCGATAAGTGCTCTCAGTTCAGATTCGTATCGTTGCACTGCTGCCATGTCGCTGACATGCAAAGCGCCAAGGAAACGTCCACCGTCGTCCTCTTTGAAGCAGGCAGAACCGGCCTGGAGAGGGGCCCTGGGCAGGCAATGGGCGTCATTGTGCTTCCGGCCGGACTTTTACACAACAATCATGTCGAGCTCCAGCACTCGTTTACTCCACCAGGCGAGGCGCCCGGAGGGGTCCTTAAGATTCGCGAGCCAGAAGAGCGAGTGGAGTGACCACTCCGGAAGGACATCTACGTAAATACAAGCGGCACTTTGTTATTTCCCAGACTACAGCGACTGTCACCTTTTCAGTCGCTGAGTAGTTCTCTCCGCGTTAGACATTGTCCTGCTTACGTCGGCGATGACTCTCGTGGCGCCCTCCTGCCTTTGGACCATCTCCTTGCATAGTCGAATGTAAGTTGCTTCCGTGTGGGTCTCCGCTTCAGCGAGCTGGTCGAAATGGCAAGAATAGAGGCGTCTGGAATCTTAGTTTGAGCTCATTGAGTGCCTGCTGGTCTTCTTCTGTCCACTCAATGTGTACTGCTTCCTTTCTGAGGTGCGTCAGAGGTTTTAACAGCTTAGCGAAGTCCCCAGAAAATTGCTTGGAGTAGTATTTGATGCCAAGAAATCTTATAACGGATTTCTTGCCAGATGGCAGCGTAAAGGCGGTTACATTGCGCGTCTTTTCAGGGTCAAGCCGAACATCTTTTTGGGGTACGATGTGGCAAAGGAACTTTATATTAATGTATGCAAGCCAACACGTTGTAGGCTTGAGTGCCAGGCCGGCGATCTTTAATTTTTGAAGAACGGCTTGAAGTCGTCTGATATGTTCGTCAAAAGACCGTGAAAATTGTACGACATCGTCGAAATAGAAGAGGCAGTTTTGCTTTTTTTAGACGTGCCAACACGGTGTCTATGAAACGCAGGAAGGTGGCTCGTGCTGTACAAAGTCCGAACGACATCGTTTTGAACTCGTATACAGTCCGCCGGTAGTGACGAAGAAAGTCTTCTGGCGTTCGAGTTTGTCAACATAATTCTGCCAGTAGCCATTTCTTTTGTCCATTGACAGAAAATTTTGCGAAAAGCATAGTCGGGTTAACGTATCATCGATGCGCGAAAACTGATAGACGTACTTCTCAGTCACAGCGTTCAGTCGACGCTAGTTCACGCAGAACATAAATGTTCCGTCCTTCTTTCAAGGACGGCTGGGGCGCCCAGAGATTTCTTGCAGTTTGAATAATGTCGTCGTTGAGCATTTTGAGAACTTGATCTTGAATCACCTCCCCTTTTTCAATGAAATTCGGAACGGTGAGTGGTGTGCAGTGAGCGCGTCGTCGTCAGTAACTACGAGGTGCTACGTTACCATTGTTTGTGGCACCCTTCAGCGTGCGATTAAACACACGTTGAATACACTCAGGAGCTTAAGCTGCCGTCCTTCTTCTCTTACTAGAACCATCGATCGGGTCGATGTCAAGCTCCGAGGGCCGCGTTCTCTCGTGCTGTGAAGTCGATTCGTCTGAAAGTGCAGTGAATGCGGCTGAGTTATGGAGTTCGTCGATGCGGCCCAAGGCGGTAGCTTGAGTAATGTGTTGCGCTCTTGTCAAAACTTTTGCAACCAGGAAAATAGCGCACCCCTCTTGAAGTTCTGTTACTTCTCTAACCACACCGAATATTCTTTCTGAAAGCCCCTAAACGCTTCCTCGTGCAGAACGTCCACACAGGAAGCTTCATATGTCCCAACGGATATAAAAACTAAGAGCCGCGGTGCCAAGTTTACGTGGTTTGTGAGCACTGTGACCGCGGAAGACGTCGCTTTGGGCTCCTCCGGTGGTTGAACAGGTTTTTGTAGCGTAAGGCGGTTTGTACCGATATTGATTACTTCGCTGTACTCGCACAGAAAGACCGTTCTGAGGATATTGTCGCTCGCACAACATTGCAGAATAACGAAGTTTACGGGCTGGTCTCACCTTGGATTTCAACTCGTGTAGTGGACATTCCAGTCGTCGTTATTGGGCGACTTCAGGCAACCTTGAGGGCCATCCCATGAAGTCCTGACTTTACGAAGACGGCGTGAAAGCCTTCCACTGAAGACCGAGTAGTTTTTTCCGGTGTCCACGAGTGCCGACACGTAGCGACCGTCTATGGTCCCGGTAACTCTGCTGGGCACCGTTAGAAGGGCGTCGCTCTCATTCATGGAGTCCGTTGAGTAGGAGGTCTCCAGCGTTTTTGTTGGCTTTTTGCGTCGTCGGTATCCCGCAAGGACACCTCTGGTTTTGCCGTGCTTAGTTTTCAGGGCACGAGAAGGTGGAAAGCTTTCACGTCGGAGTTGGTGTATCGGCGAAGCAGGGCGTCCTGACGAGAGCGACAGGGATCCGCGTCAAGATGCAAGCTGGGGTTCTGAGGTCACCGGGGATAATCTTCGTTCTCCTGTGGTCGCTCATCTTAGCGCGGACGTGAATGTTTAAGGTGGTAGCCGCGCAGCCATCTTCGCTGGTAGCCCCTACCAGCGGTAGATGTTACCCCAACCGGCGGGGCAACATCGGTGGGGGGGGGGGGGAGGGGGCATCTCATTGCTGGGATGGGATTCTTCGCAGTGGTAACACGGTGGGTGTTGGTTGGCCGTCATCCTGACGTCTATCGTCCTTGGCGAAGGTCGCTCCGGACGGACGTACTGCGGCGCTGGAGCTTTACGGCATGGTGACGCTTTGTGCGGACAAGCAAGGGGCGGATGACGTGGGGGATTTATTACGTAGCTCAGCGTCGGTTTCTTAGGCGGTGCAGGGCTGACAAGATCATGTGGGTCGATGGCTCTCTGAAGCTCTCTACGCATAACTTCGGCAAAAAACAGCCATGCGGGGGGGGGGGAAGCTGGAAGTAATTTTTTTACTACTTCGCGAACATCGTAGCGGATGATCTCGCGAAGCTCGTAGGTGCTAGTCTTGATCTTAGATCGGGCCGATGCCAAAGCTCAGACATCGTTGAGCCGATTGTAGTGGAGAGCTCGGCTTGTTGGCGCCTGCTCGATGTCTGTTGCTTTGGCAAAAAACTCATCGACTGTCGTGGGAGGGTTTAGGACGAGGCCGCCGAAGATGTTGCTTTTCAAGCATCTCATGCGAACGCTTAGTTGGTTCTCCTTGGAGGCGCGAGGGTCTGCTTGCATACTCAGCCGCAGATCATCTTCAATAAAGCTGGTAAAGTTTTCTGTGGTCCCCGATTCCTCACCTGCAGACGTTCCTCGGTAGGCTGCCTACGATGATGATTCACGAAGGCCTGCTTCAGCCCGGTGACGCAGGCGTCCCACGACGTATTCGAAGACTCGTGGTTATCCATAGAGTGCCCCGCGGTTTCCTTCATTGAGAAGTTGATATCTTGAATGCGCTGCTATGTGGTTCTTTCGTTATGACAACTATGGGTTCATTATGCTTAACGCGGCTTTCCACAACCTCGTGATCTTAACGATGGAATGGCCTAGTCAAGATCTTCGGCGGCTGGGTGCTAATGCCTGGTTTTGTCGAAGATTTGATGTTTATATTGGATTGCAGGAGATCAAACTCCGGTGGTTGCCCTTCAGTGCGACGGTTTGCTCGTGCGTCTGCTTCCTTCTCAAAGTCTTCTTTCACTGGGGATCAGGACAGCACTGCGGGTCTCCGAAGGGTAAGTTGCATGGGTAGTGACCCTACCCTCCAGCAAAATGCAGCGAATGAAAATTGATAAGGCGATGAATGTCTGAACGAAACTAAACGTTTAATGGGACTAATCTCTGCCCTAATCAAATTAAAACACGCAAGCGCCGCAGGTGTCGATGGCAGTGTAACAGCAGGATTGAGTTCTCAAGCGAAACTAACTTGTACGGCAAAGCGCAGAAATAATCAGCCTTCCCTGGAAGTCTAGCATATTCCACCTTGGTACCTGTCAAGCTATGCATTCTGAACATTAAGAAGCTACATGGTTTTCTACCCTTATTAAATCTTATGCTTCGTAAAAAAACATAATACTTCACACACTGTCGGGAAGCGAACCTGAGACGCCTGCGTTTAGTCAAACGCGCTGTCGATTTGGCAGGTATCGCGCGGCAACATAAAGACTTGCCTTCTATAGTTATCGCAACCGACGCTCACAGTTAATATCCGTCTTGCAGGCATGGGCCGCCGCGCCTTTTGCAAAAAATCGCCCGTCGCTCGCATTTTCATTTTTGCGGGAACATCAAGAATGCAATGGGAACGTAGTATTGGCTGTATCTTATTATGTCCTTATATTTAATTCATATCTATTTCCTCACAGGCAATTTCTTTGAAACATTTTTTTATCCAAGTTTTTGCAACGAATTGCTCTTAAATATAGCGATAATGTTTGTCCTTCAAAAGCATCAGGGGATAAGAGTTTTTTTTTCTTTTTTTCGCGTGAGGGAATAAATGACGAACAGAAAATAAATAGATTGCAGAAGAAAAATTTTATATTATATTTTTTTGTATCTCGCAACTTAACTTCACCTTAAGTCGGGATGCAGCCAACGGGGCGAGCTGTGGGCACAAATCCTACAGAGTAAAAACATTCCAACGCGGTGTCCGTCCCGTTCCAGTACACGTTATCGTGTCGCTGAGCACACCATGTGCCAGAAGGGCCTAGTGACTTGTATTTTTTTACACTGAATTGTCCCATTCTTTCAAAGTGTAGGCTATGTTCGAACTTAAATTACCACTGGTATCCGCCCACCCCTCCACGTGCCGGAATTTGGCATCTCAATGCTAATTTGGAACTTGAGAAATTTGAAGAAGCCAAAGTAGAGCCAAATCGGACCAACTTTGCCAAGAGTTTGGTTGTCTCGGCCCTTATTTTCAAAACAATTGCCAGGCTTCTGCTTCACTTCCTTGTACTTCGTCTGTCATCTGGACTCTTAGGGCCAGCGAGTCAAACAAGTGATAGATTTTGGCTTACTGCCTAGAAGTTAGGGTCCTATCTTGCATCTGTTGTTACAAACCGCCAAAATAAGTTACAAAAGAACCCTCATTTCCTGACAGTTCAAGTGTTATCTGCCATTTCTGCGCCTCAATTTTCTAACAAATGCCACAGATAGGGAATCAATGCCCGTCCTGTTCGCGCTGGTTTAATAATGTTTTGAGATAGATGACCGATGAGACATTGTTAGGGAGCGGGAAGTCCGTGATTTTATTAAATACAAAATGTGTCAAATCATGCTCGCAGGATGTTTCATAATATTTTGAGTGTCTTCATCTCTTCTCCCCGCAAAGCATGGCTGCGGCTGGGCCACAAAGCGGAGATTTTGCAAACGGAAACTCACCCAATTGTTTTACTCGCGCGTAGGTACACACGCCAATATCCGGTCGGAGAATTGCACACATCCTAACGGACGCACCATGAGAGTGATTCGATATGACCGCAACTGCTGCCATCTAGTGAGCGCTGCGCGGGATTGATTTGCGCCGCAGTCCACAAAACGTGACATTATAAGAGATAGATTGCAGAAGCGAGCGTACTTCTGCGTGTTTCGCTTTGTGATTGTCCACAGTCCAAGTCTAGCGGACAAAAAGGCTCGAGGTGCACCTAAGCACATCTTATCAGTGCTGAATGCGAAAGCACGCACGTCATTCTTCCGCTCCCTTATTTCGCCTGGAGCGTGTCTGCGTCGACGGCAGAGCGCGCCTTCTCCTCGCCGCTCTGACCTTGACGAATAGTGTTACCAGCGCGTTGCCTACACGTAGCGCCATTAAGCGGCCGTTGCTGAAACTGACACGCGGCGGTAAATGGGATCCTCGTCGACGCGCCCCAGGCAATGAGACCAAGGCGAAGTCAGTCAGCTTTGCTCAGGTCCTTTAGGATCGGGGAAACTAGGTGCCGTTTGGCTTGGCTTTTTGCGTGGTTTCATAGCTGGGAGCTTGCTTCACTTGGAGACAGGATTTAAGGTGCCGTTTTGCACGGCTTCAAAGCTTATGACGTCGGCTGGCTCCAAGGGACAGTTCATCCTTTCGCATTAAAGCCACAATTGGCCGTGGCTTTATGGAACCGCGTCCCATTCAAACTGGTGGGAACTGAGATCCAATCTTAGCGACGGTGGCGGTGGCGATATTGGTTTAATGTTTATTTCAAGCATTCGAAAACATAAACCAATGCAATCCACAGTATTACGTGGATATTGGCATAAATTGGAAAGATTGCAATGACACCATTTTGATCCAGACTACATCTGTTAACTTTCGGATCGGTCTCTGCGGCACCATACATACTTACCGTACACGCCGCCATTTTTCGTTGAATCATTTGAGTGTCGTTCGACTTAAAACCGACGCTAAAAAAAGTAAAATGGCATTCGTTTACAGTCAGCCCGAGAACGACCACAAAAGCAGAAGCTTAGCTGCCTTGTCCATCTCCCTTCCATCTCAACTCACCACCGGCTTTTGTGTCTTCGTGTTTCTGAGAGCGAGCGTGAACGTCACTTCATGCAAAGTAGACTGGTCGAGCGAAACGGGTGACATCTCTTTTAGGACGCGTATGACAAAAATGCTTGGCCAAATACTCGTCACGTGTCTCGCTCAGACTCGCTGATGGGCCCTTTGTTGAAATAGTCTTCGCCGTTTGCCAAGTTATAGTAATGGTTATTTTGAAAAGAAGGTCCCGTTTCTGAAATGCGCTCTTCAGTGTCATGTGACTTTCGAGTGTTGCAGCCACGGCCGCGGTTTTCTAATGCGGCAAAACTGCACCCAATGGACCGAAACAGGCGTTGTCTGTAACAATTTTTTTATAGTAGCAAAAAAGCACCTAAATTCCCGTTGAGTGAGCGACGCTAAACCTATATTCCCATTCCCAATGAAACACAAAGAGAAGTACAGCAACGCAGATGCTTTGTCACGCAAGCCGGCGGGTGCGCTCAAGGTGAAAAAGGACGCGCCTCAGAAATAAAACTGGAAAAAAAAACCACCGGGGTTCGCCGCGCCTGCGCAGTAGGGGAGTTTGATGTCGCCGCCGGAGCACCGTGTGCGAAAGGAAAACGTGGTGCGCTGCCTAGAGGAAACATCTCCGTGAAAGAATGCCGTTCGCGTTCCTACACAAAAACAATCTAAAGTGCCCGCCAATCTTTTTTTTTTTTTTTTAACGGCCGGAATACGATCATAAATTAGTAATACTAATGTTCTGTCATCCTGGAACATGTTCTATTGTGAGCATGTTTTAATTGTGT
>JAZHYW010046386.1:0-24116 GCA_037355805.1 Ixodes ricinus
TGGTTATAAAAACTTTGTTATGGAATATGGCATGGAACTGTACTTCACAAGTATAGCCAGTGAGTATTCTTCAGAAAAGGTTTTACGCATTTGAAAAACATGGAAAATCCTTGGATTTTTATAGCAGTCTACTCTTTGCAAACATAATATTTAAAGCAAACAAGATTTACTTTAACATGCAGACAATACTGAAAAATATCAAATGGATGAAGCCTGCCATCGCCTATGCGAAGCACCAAACACACGAACACTCCTAAGGTCAGGACAAATTGGAAAACAAAAACTAAATTATCAGGTTCTACATTTACTAAACATTTTTTGAAAAGACTTGTGCGTTTTACGTTTTCGTATCATTTAATAAATACAACAGTATCAGACACACCCTTGTACAAAACGATATATTGCATGGTAAATTGTTTTATTTTTACGCCTACCAGTGTTGCAATGACGAATGTGTTTGTTACATGTACCTTTATTATGCCATATCTTTAGCGATTTTGCTTTTTTGATTATTTCGTGTTGGTAGTGATTACGAATATCATCGTATGAAAAATAGTGTCCCCAATGTGGCATTATCTAGCACGTTTGAAATTTGGCTTTTACTGCTGAATTGTTTTCTTATTTCTTTTATCCCAGTCATTTTTTGCTCCCTTTGATCATTTTTTGCTCCTTTCATTTTTTGTGAAGTTATGCGTCGTGATTAGATAATGTCGTATACATGATAGTCATCTTTGTGTGGCATTATCTAGGTGGGTTTAGAATTTTAGAACATTTTGTAGATTGTTTCTAGTACTTATTTTTTAATATTATATTCATATGATTATTGTCCTTGTTTACTCTACGTAAAATGTTTTTTCTGATATTGTGTAAAGTGTGCATGGTTTGTATCTGTAGATATATGTATTTTGATTGCTTTCTTTACGCGCGGGTAGCAACTAATGCCGTTGTATGGTGAACTGTAGAGTGAGGCCCAGTCAATGAAATACTTTTGACCTACCTCCTACCGGACACAACCCGTAGAAATAAATAACAGCTTTAAACTTCAAACAATGAACAGTATTTTGGTGTATACCAACGTCAGAAAACATGGTGTTGTGCACCAATGGAGAAAATGCATCTTCATTTTAACTAAATGAAAACATGTCTTCCACGTGTCATCTAGATAGATAAGAAACGGGTACAATTACATTCCCTTTTCTATAATGGGGACGGAGTCGTTGTTTATTTGGATTGCCGTCGAAGAAATCGGACAGGAATCATTAACGCTACGCAGTATTGTTCCAGTTGCAAGGACCGCCGGAAAGCAGGCCGCAAACTCACGAGATCGCTGGAGCGAACGCCTTGGAGATATCATGTCAACTTCCTACTCCTTGATCGCTGCAGGAGCACCGAGCGGAAAAGATTGAGCAGGCAAGAAGAGCGTGTAGCGAAGGTACGTTGCGTAGATGGCCACGAGCAGAGACATCCGCCACCGACCCGATGCCCACCCCTGAAGAGAACAAAGCGCGTGAGGGCCTTTGAGCAAACTACAGCGGTGCTGACCGTACTCGTTTGTACGGTCTTCAACAATGTGGAAGACCCATCTGGCAAGCAGTTTCAGGCGGCTATTACTTAGCTGGCCAAGTTCACATTTGCCTGGATGAGGAAATAAATAGAGAACGTTACGTTTATAAAAAATAAAACACTCTGGCCATAGTGTGCCTAGCGAACATCATATAATTCTGGTGCAGGTGGGGGTGCAGGAGCTCCTCTCATAAAGCCCTCCAATCTTTCGCTAACACAGGAAGAGGCGCGCTGTAAGGAGGCGGTACCTAGTCCACATCTACTTTCTCCAGTGTTGCTATGGGTGAAAGAGGCTTTACTGGAAGGGCTTTTTCTGCTCCTTTAACAACTTCTGCGATACCAGCAAATATACCGACTATAGAATAATCAAAGCCTGTGCCTTCTCTAATACCGCATTCTTCCACTATAGATGGCGTCAACTCAGCAATTAGAGCACAAACTGACATAACATCGACATATGGCTGCGTAGCGCAGTACAACCGAATGCCAACATGGCACTCAACGACCTGCATTGTCTGCGCTCCATTCTCACTGTGTGAAACCACTGAAGACAGACTGATTATTTTAGGTGTTGTTTGGGCACAATACCCACTCCATGGCTGTTTAATAATGATTATGTATCGTGGGGAGGCAGTACGACGGAATAGTGTCCCTTGGTCGGCAGTGCATGTGTCTCTACTGTATTTGCACATCATGCCCAAGAGATTTTTGCGTATGCGTCTTTTCTACGGGATTTGGATTCGGGTATTCGTTCCATGGGCACCGGTTGCAGATCTATATGGAGATTTGTTTAAGATTACTTATTGGTCAAGCGCATAAGCTCAGGGCCGGAGATTTCAGAACTGAACAGCGTTTTGTGGCCCTCTCGCGTGCTGCGGGGCCCGTATGAACGCGAGCCCAAGAACGTATTCTCCGTTAAAAAAGGCGACATCAGCAAGGTTGAAGGCATTTAATCTGCGAAAGCCTTTTGACAAGACAACTAACATAGTCACCTCGGCAGCCTGAATACAACTACCACCCCCTTGGCACCGCGAACGCCAGCAGTACAGGCTGTCGCCTTTCCGCAGTGCCACGGCTCTCTTAGGCCAATATTGTAGGATTATTATTAATATTATTTTTGCGTATGTCTGGAGTAACTATATCTGGAGTAGCCAATTTGAACATCCTTGCCCCGCAGAAAGTTACATTACCTCTGATCTTCATAATCTGATGTTTCACAAAGATGTAATTGCAGCGAGAGCGCTCTTAGTATATTTGCCATACATTTTTAACAGACTCACACAACCACTTTTTTAGAAGATACAATAAAGGAAGAAAATTGAAACTTCGTGAACGTGTACCTCACAATTCATTTGTACAATTTCAATAATGCTATTTGTGTGATATTTGTATCTAATGTGTTTGCTGGGATAGTGTAGAGGTGATTATTTTTGTTTCTCATTATGATGCGATACATGCTGAAATATGTGCTCTACGGACTTCTCCTGTGCCATCTGCTGGCATTCCATTTGGCGGGTTGTCCTTTAAGCCTCTACTGGCTTCGACGACCCATGCCTTATAGTGTATGAAAGGTGTCATCAATGAAATAGAAAATGAAAAAAAAATTAAATTATTATTATTATTAATGTATTATTATTATTATTATTATTGGTATTATTGTATGTATTATTATTATTATTGTATACGGCAAGCGCTACAAAGTATGTTGTTTCAGCTTTAAACCTCGTCTATCTCCTGGGTGAAGTGGTGTACGATATCCGATCTATTATTCAATTACAGCTTTCACTAAATATACTTCTACGGATGTTGGTGGTTTTATAGCTTTAGGCTGTAATTCCAGGCGGTAACAAAATATACTTATTGTAAACCTTTATTTAAAAGTGGAGATCACGGTAAGGTCGGTCTTTATCGCCCTATCTCGATCTTGCTTTCCGATGAAGATTTTGAAAAGCCTACATTTTCATAACAATGACTGATTTTATGGATAAATTTAATCTTCTTTCTCCGCTTGATTTGGTTTTGTATTGAGCAAGAGCTCGCCTCTTCTTGAGGACTTCTCGATCTGCTGTTTACTGCCTTCCAAAGCAATCTTGTACTTGTGCGCACTATTTAGATGTTTCAGCTTTTTTCGACTCTGTCACATAAATTTTGAAAAAACTCTTTTGAAAACAGTGTTCAGGGTCCATTTCATTTCTCTGCTTAAAACCTCTGTGGGCAGGTTTCTTCGTTTCGATATCTGGACAATACAGTGCTAAAATATCTTTGAAATCTGGCGTACCTCAAAGGTCAATAACCTCGCCTCTTCTTTTTAATATTTATGTCAATGACCTTTCCCAAGTAGTGAAATACAGTAGATATTTCAATATGCAGACGATACCGTTCTATTATCAAGTCATTTACAATATGGTAAGGCAGTGATAGAATTACTGCAGTTTGATTCAATTAAGATCATGGATTGGTTTCGAGAAACGTGATAAGCGTCAACACAGAAAAAAACGCAACTAATGTTAACAAGTCCACTTAAGACAATTTTAAACAAGCCAATACTTCTACTGCACTTCAGACTGTATACTTGTGAATGTGTGCCAGTAGACTACATTGAACACTACAAAATACTTAGGAATTTATTTTGACGCAGATCTATCTTGGAACTCCCATCTTTCTATCTGAAGAAGCAAGTATATGCCTCTTGACAAACATTGTTATGTCAATAAACAACATGCACGCACCATACAACTGATGCTGATTATTAACCAGTACCTTGTTCAGGCAGTGCACAGCTAATAAACTAAGTCAATTCTCTCTCTAAGGCATCTTGTAGCATATAACAACCAATATTCAAACATCCGACAACATCTTTGACAATCTCTCTTTACCATCGCTTCGAGCCTATTTATGCATACCGTAGTACTCTGGCATTACCTACGGATATACTGCTTAAAGGTTCCCAACGTACGTTTGTCAGCCTTCAGAAAGTAACGCACCGCTACACCAAAATCAATGCATTTCGGAGACATGCATTCCAGGTTATTATGTTCAACACCTTTAACAAACTCCACCTGTGCTAGTGACATTACTTCTCATTGGAAAGTTAAAAGAGAACTGACTAATAGTAACACGTCCAGGATATAGCGTAACCTTCAAGACTTCGTAATAGGTTGCTAGCACAATTCTTCTTTAACGATATTTACCTTGTCGTCTCATGAATCTCGCCAACTTCTTTCTTCTTTTTTGGTATTATTGGCAGTGTGGCATTGTTATATGTGCTTTTAGATATTTTGTTGGATCAATCATACAAGTCTTTGGGGCTTTGACGGTCCCGAAATGATACTTGAGGACGTTTAAACTTACCAATAAATATATTATTGTACTGTGTATATTATTATTATTATTATTATTATTATTATTGTTGTTACATTTAAGAATATGGCGTCAGAAAAAGTTTCTTGTGGTGCGTAACCTCACGTTTGTCGATTTGAAAACCAACGAATCTCACATACACGATTGGAAGACACTGGTGTATTGGTCAAGACTGGAAAATTGGCCTAGGGCTAGTTCCATGCTGAATAGAGGAATCGCTACCAGTACCATGACGATGAGGTATGCGGCAGAAAATGCTCCCTGTAAAATGTTGACACCAACAGAAACAGAAAGGTGTGAGTTTTTGATGCGCAAGGACCCGAGATTAAAGACTATAACGACAATAGCCATTTTTTAATCTGTAGCTGGATTTAGCAAAATAAAACAATGCTAGCCTTCAGTCGTATTCTACTGTCACTCAATGTACAGGTGTCCAAAAAAAAAAAGTTTACAGGTTGTTTTTTTTTACGCAAAATAAAACTAGGCAATACGCCAGGACGCTCATTCTCCGCCCACAGGTAGCGCTAGAGGTCTACAACCAGATCAAAAGTTTCCGGCCCGATCCGATACCCTTATTCAGAAGTTATGGAAGTGATTTTCCTAAAAAATTTCAATGGGAAAATGGAGCCCATTTTTGCCCGTTTTCGGTTTTTCTGGTGCCTATAGAGCCTCATGTGATTCGAAAATTCCGTCGGCCGCCATTTTCCCGTTGAAGTTTCCAGAAATCCCTGATAACTTTTGGTCAAGTAGCCGGATCGATCCCCGTAACCTGGCATCTCGATCTAGCGACCGCTGGCTGCCACGGAGAGCCGGACGTCCGGCAATGCCTAGTTTATTTGCAAGAAAAAAAAACTAAGTTTTTGTGTGCCCCTGCTCGACATACAAACACACACTTCGGCGCACACACGCACGCACACACATATCTCTCTCTCCCTCTATATATATATATATATATATATATATATATATATATATATATATATATACATACATATATATATATATATATATATATATATATATATATATATACCCGGCGGGCATGGTGGCGGGGGGCCGAAGGCGCGGGGTATAACTGAGAAGAAAGGGAGAACTCTTGATAGAGAAAACCGCAACAACGGACGGTTTTATTCTTCGACGGTTGACAATGAGTCCGGCCTTCGTCAGGATCTCTATACATGGGGTTGACTTAATTTGGTCATTAAAACATGTGTATTAAAGAAGGAGAAACTGCAGATTTAAAAGAAAAAAAATATATATGTATGTGGTAGTTTCATATATCTCCGATGAACAAAAGTGTATTATTCGAAAGAATTAAGGCGCAGCAGTTTCACATATATAAAATCCGAAGTTTCAAAAAGATGAAATCCGTCAAAATTTCAGTTCGATTTTTCTTCAACTTTGGACGGTATCTTTCCTATTACGGTTAGCTTTACTCAGAGCGGATGTATTTTTATGATTCAGGAAAATGTATAGGGACAGTTTAAAAAATATAGTAATTTTTTAGGCTTTATAGTCATTTTCGTATAAAACAGCGAACTTGCTTTCAGGTAGCAATTTTGCCCTTCAATTTGAACTGCTCAAGTAAGAGCTTGAACTGTACAAGACAATGACATGAAACGAGAATCAGTGCATAGCTACAGTCATAAGCCACATCTGGTAGTATAATTTTGTCTTTGTACTTTCGTTATGAAAAGAAATAATATATAACTCCAAACGTTTTAAAAATCAAAATTTTCGGGATGTTTAAAATTATTTTTTTACATGTTTTTTTGCTTTATTTTTGCAAGACCTTAGCCAGCGGTATAAGAATACTGGATGTAAGTCTCGGGTCTTGGGCCTGCCAAGAGCTTGAAGCTTAATGTCTGTCGCCTTTAGCACGCATACTGCAAGTGGCATTACTGCCTCAACATTACTGGTTTGTTTTGAACCCCTCCGTAACGTCCGTCAGATATTCCAGGAGTTGCTACAGAGCATATATAACGGCAAAACACTCACGGTAAAGTAGCTTTCAAAACATCCGTTAGTATTGAGGCCGCCAGTAGCTTGCGGTGAGAAGCCAGTGTCGTTGAACCCGAAGGATTGGTGTAGGACTTAAATTGTTTCATTTAACTTCGGTTGTTCTTAAAATACCTTACAGAACTATCACACACTAAACCTTTATTCAGTATTTTGTATACGTATGAGTATATCATGTAAAAAAGAAGGTAAAAAAATAACAAAAATGTTTTTTTTCGAAAATTGATTTTATATATCTAAAACATTTAAATAAAAAAAGTTTTGAGTTACAAATAATTTTTTCGTGAAGTTACAAAGTAACACGGCACCTACCAGATAACTTACGATTATAATTATGCACCAAAACTTGTTTCCTGTCATTATACTTGTACGGTTCGTTTGCTTGAGCAATTCGATTGGAGCAGAGTTACTCCAGGCGCAGGATTTGCCATTTGCTACTGAAAATAACTTCTCAAAACACTAAAAATCACACTGTTTTCTTTACACAAATTATCCAGTACGTTCCCTAGCATGTAAAATATGCTGTTGGTTGGTGCAAACCAACTGCGCTTAAAGCGATGCCCAAATTTGATGAAAAAACAAATATAATTTGAGCATTCGACAGATTTCACCTTCTAGACTGAGGGTCTAATTTCTGCGATGACACTACTGAATTCTATATTTTTTCGTTCACCTTTTGTTCTATGGGTGGAAGGGAGGGGGGATGCTACCCACATTTAATTTTGTCCAAAAATCTGAGACCCCCCCCCCCCAAGGTTTGTCGAGTTTACAATGAAACCACCCATCGAAATAAATTATAAGCACGGCTTAAAATACATAAAAGCAGTAAAATCAACTTGCTGGCAGAGAAAAAAAAGGTCTGTGAAGCCACAAGGGCTTTTATTTAACTTTGATAAACAAGTAAAAAAAACTGTTTCTGCTTCAAGTACTCAGCATTTCCTAAACCGTGCAACTTCCCCCAAAACAACTAAAATGCGTTAAACAAGGTGGAATAATCGTTGAGAAGTGTTACAGACGGGAATGCATAGTTGCTGACAGCACATATTTTGAAGCCATGGTCACTGCTATAAGTATCGCCCTGCAAAGTACAGTCTAAGGACTAGACTGATACGCCTTTCTCCCTTGGATGGAGGGGTTCTGCCACATTAGTCATACCAAGCCTGTCTGCAGAGGCGTTCAAAGCCCATGCCTGTGTACAGAATCAAGCAGTTCCGAACATCCCCGAGGTCGTGTGCGCAAACAATTTCTATCATCGTTGCGGTACGAGAGCTTCCGCATTTGTGTGGCGAGGCAACTAATGTGAAAACTAAACTTCCCAGCTTCTTTTTTTCTTTTTTGATGTACCTACAGATTTTGGAACACGTTATGGTCCCGGGGGAAGGCTAGAACGGAAAGTTTAGATCCCAAAATACACATGCTGTTTAACAGGTTAAGGTTTAACGAACGTTGAGAGATGCAGCCGTATAGCCAAGAAAAGAAAAAGAAATGAACTGTGCTTTTTTCATATTGCTACCGATAATATATTCTATAAAATGCCTGCGTGTCTGCTTACCTGCTAAACAAACCTCAGAAGTCCGTCCACCACGATCTCCCAGAAATCTGTTCAGCGAATGATGAAGGCGGAGACCTCTATTTAGACTAAGAATAGAAGTCTGCGCTATATATATATATATATTACCCGCCCGATTTCAGAACAGCATCATCTCTTAAGGTGCAGTTCCACCGTTCGTACACCTCTAAAAAAATGCCTGCGTGCTCTACTTACCCGAACCGAAATTGCAAGAAACGATATCGTTCTGGAATTTGTTGATTTTAGTGTTTTGTTTTATGATGCTCAGCAATATATATACCATCTATAGGGTGTTTCACGAACGGTGGACAAGTTGGATATTGCGAAAACTACCGACGCGTCGCAACAAAGAACTGTGTCGTTTTAGGTGCAAGGGCCAGGGGCCCCTCTTAGGAAAATTATTAAAAGTCCGGGATAATTCGTTTGTACAATTATTTTTTGCCTATTCTGCACATTTCTGCATTCTCGCGCCTAGGGGCATAATTTCAGTGCAGTTGCTTAGCATAATCAAAAAACACTAAATCAGCAAAATGCAAGACGATAGAAAGGCATGCAGAAGCATTTTACGGCTTTCTGAAAAAAAAAAAACGCACAAATTCAACGGGTTTTTAAGTTCCGGTTTGCTATCCAGGAGCTGCATCTCGGCCCCGAGCAGCGCGCGCACGCGTGGGAGAAAATAGTGCAACCAGCCTCTGCTGCGTCGCTGCGAGAGAGACTGCAACGGGGTTGCTGCCTCACTTCTCCCGGGGCGGGGGGGGGGCGCCGGACCCCGCCGGGCCTGTGGACCGGGAGCCCGCGGGAGCCACGTCGGAAAGGATGCCGGCGGGGGGGGGAGCCGTGAAACGCTTCGCATGCCTTCTGTCGACACGGGGTTATGTTGATTTAGTGTTTTCTTCGATGCTGAGACAATTTTTATAACTGAAACCGTGCCGGAATATACTTCAATATTAAAAAAGTTAATTACGCGAAAATAAATAACAATCTAATTATCCCGGACTTTAATAATTTTCTAAACAGGCCCCTATTTAATTAAAACGACACAAACCCGGGGGGGGTGCGGAGCGGGCCAGCCTCACAATATTAAATGGCAGCGACGTGAAAGCACCCCTGTACTATATTATATATATATATATATATATATATATATATATATGTATGTGTAGGTGAAGTAAGGTAAATATAAAAACAATGGACCGGGAAAAGTTAATAAGTCAAAGATGCGTGCTGTCGGAGTTGCTAATTCAGGAAGTTTATGGCCAACGTTTCGAGCAGGGACCCTCTTCATCAGAGTGGCGATTATGCCTGGCTACGCAGATGTTTATACTTTACCCCTAAGAAGAAATTAGAGGGGAGTAAAAATGCAGTAGGAAATGGAAGCAGTTCGTTGACAAAGCAGATAGTTCACACAGAAAAAAGAGGGCAAAAACTTGCAAATGCCAATGCCCCCCCCCCCAAAAAAAAAAAAAACGCTTGGCATAAAGAGGTTATTCACCAATACTTGCATTTGCAAGTTTTGTTATATATATATATATATGTGCATATATATATGTATATATATATATATATATATATATATATATATATATATATATATATATATATACATGCCTTAGATTTTGGTTTTAAATTGGAAACTGCTCCCGCGAGTTTCATGCTGAATGTTGTACGCACCCCCTCCGTTTTGGTACACCAGGATGGGAACCTCCATATGTCTCCGATGCCCACGGCGAAGCCAATGCAGTACAGGAGTGACTCGATCCTGCTGGCGAATTTCCCGCGCTGATCTTCTTTCTCGAGTCCCTGAGCCGGAGCAGAAGCATCTGTAAACAAAGAAGCAAACAAACAAACAAAGCTTGCTTAACGCGCCTGGAAAACAAAATCGATAGTCGTTGCGTCGGTTAAGCCTGAGTTCACACACCTTGCGACTGCTTGCGACCGAGTGATGCCTCAGAACCTGTTGTGATGTCTTACGACGAGGGGATACACTGGCGCCATCTATCGGGTAGAAGAGCGAACACTAGCGGTTCCGTATATTTTCTATTTTTCGCGCATTATTCCTTTTACTATTAGCTCGAAAAAACCTTTTGACAATCCTGAGTGGATGATAATTTCTCATAGTAGTACGTACTTTTGATCTGGCAAATATTCTTTGTTGGTGTATTTAAGGGTGAAGGGAAACGCGGGGTGCCAGGAGACATTTTGGTGGGACTAGTCGCACACCAAAACTGACAGGACGGTCCTTCATGATGGTCCCTCGTGACGGTTCTTCGTGACGGTTTTCTCACGAAAATCAACTGATAAAACAAATTCTACGTAGCAAAAAAAACGTATTCTGCAAAAAAAAGTGAAAGCCGTTTACGATTCCCGGTAACGCCGGGTTAGAGGCGCAGCTCTTGAGGAGGAAGAGTACTGGGGGTGGGTCAAGTGACCTCTGCGTGGGGGGGGGCGCGTGACCTGGGGGATCACGCAGCCCGATGACGACGCCGATGACGTCATCGGTGACGTCACTGATGACGTCATCGGCATCCGCATCGCATCGTCATCATCGCTGATGGCGTCACCAGTGACGTCACGCGTCCCATAATGCACCGCGCGGTCGCGCCGACGGCGACGCCGACGCCGACGGCGACTCCTGCTCAAGCCGGAAACGGGCGCCTAAGAGCTGCGCTCTAAAAAATATCAATTGGAGAGGTTTGGAATCCTTCAGAACTGGCACCGTCTACTCCAGAAGTACCGCAATCACGGGAAAAACCACACTCCTAACAATGTCCGAAGCTCTGCACCCGGCCTGCGCTTTGGCCTTTCGAGCCCAGTTGGTGGCTATATGCCGAATCTTGGCGGCATATCATCAAAACCTATCATATGCAGTTGCGCTCGGTGCACTGAGACGTCACGGTTAATTCATCTAATACTGGGCTGAAACGCAGAGACAAAAAAGTCCCGAAGTCGTTTAACTTTTTTTTTTTTAAGAATCTAGGAGTTACAGGTTTTGCACGACCATTTCCTTGTAGAAAATACCTACTAAAATAGAATCTAATTGCAGAATAAGTGAAATACTTTTAATTAGTTGCTTCTCGGCGTGAGCGAGTTGTTGCTCAGCGTGCGGCCGACTTAAGAGCTTGTTCCGCACATTTGCGTTTGCGTACGACCGAGTTCTTGTGATATCTCGTGACAAGAGAAGACACTGGCACGCTTGCGTCATCTGCCTTTGCAGAACTGCATTTAGCCAGAGTGACGGTTTGGCAGTAATTTGCGAGATCAAATGTATTATTACGAACAATATGAGTTGAAAGAGTCCTTCCCGCTTCGTGTCTGCCTGTTCTTTAGAGAGCTCTGGTCTGAACTAGAAATGGAATGCGAGGTTGAGGTCTCACACTCACGACTATTTGACAGATTGAAAGATAAAAAGTGCTTGTAAAACACCGAAGATAAAAAAAGTCGTATTGGGTGTTTCCGTTTAAATTATTCGCGAGGTGCGTGCTCTTTATGAGAAATGGCCGCTTATATAACGTGGCGAAAAGTTTTGCAAGTTCTGGATGAAAGAACGATGAGCCAAAACGATAGAAAATATGAGAAAATAAAAAAAGTGTATTAAAACTACTCGACTGATGGCGCCAATGTCTTCTCTCGTCATAAGAGAGCACCAGCCTATAGCAGCGCAACGCACTCGGTCGCAATCAAACGCAGAGCGTGAGCCAGCATTTAACACGTCTTGAACTTGTCTCTTTTTCGGCAGTGGGAGGGATACAGCGGGGGCCCCCAAGTGTGCTGTGGGGGGGGCTCTTTTGGAGAGCACTGCCTCTGATCTTTGATAACAGAACGCGCGAGAAGCGTCTTGCGTGCGCTAACAGTCGCTTTCATCTTCGCGCGTCGCGTCTCGGCGAGCAAACGGCGCGAAATCGCCGATAAGCCGACGTGTGAAGAAAGACGGCTCCGGAGTGCAAACACCCCGAAAGTCGTCTGCAGCTTTGCTAGACTGAGAAACTTAGCGAGACGCGACGCCAAACGTCGAAACGAACGGATAGTGGTGCTAGCAACCAAAAAAGATCGACCGCTTGTTTCCCTTCATTTTTTGTTAAGAATTTTAGTCGGTGACTATGGATGGCTTGCACTGACGTCACATCAGACGCCATTGTGGTGACCGTGCTGCTTTCGTAGCACCACATTTCTTGTTCTGACCAGAAACAAGTATACGAATGACTAGCCAACATGGTGCGACGATGTCACACGTGTGCAAGCCACATAGAGCTGTGCGCAAGAGGAAAATATTGTCAGGTTTACGGTAAAAGCCGCCCCTAATACTCGAAAAGGACTCGAGTCTTTATATTTTAATAAATACGAACCGCACAAAACATATCAAATAAAAGAAAGAAAACAATACACTTCTACGCGAGAAGCTTACGTAGAAGTGTATACTGATGTTTCTTGTTGTAGGGTTCCTTGTCTGTGCTCAGGTTCATCTCAGGTCCGCTGCAACATGCCGGGGAAGAAACAACGAGGTAGAGGGCTTCGAGCGATAAACTGGTATCCCGTTCACCAGGCAAAGAGGACCCCCACCCTGGCTATCGTTATGTCGTACAGTTTTGACCACTGGACACGATGACTGTACCACATTCTTAGGCTTTTACGCAAAACTGAGCCGAGATTTGTATTGCAGATCGCTGTAAAATACATGATAAACTATTTCTCTCGATACTGTTAGCCACAGAGATCAGTGTCTAGCGCCGATGAAAACTCAAAATAGAGCACCGCGGCTGACGGCACCTCCTAAAAAGTTTCGTTTCTCCTAAAAGAAACGGAAGTTTTCTTTTTAAGAGAAACGAAACATTTGTCGAACATAGCCCCCCTGGTTCCACCGACATCTTCCACAATCCAGGCACGGCGCCTCCAATGGCCTCGCACTTCATAGCCCCAGACAGCTCAAGAAACGAGGGCGGGGCCTATCACGTTCACGCTCCCTGATTGGCTCTTGGGCGGTCTTATCGGCCGATGCCGCACTCTGATTGGCTGCAGAGTGATAATGATATGCTCGGAACTCGCCATGACCTACGTTTCGTAAGCTCTCAGTCTACAAATTAGAAAGCTTTGGAAACCGTTTTGGCACATCCTACACGCTGCGATGGGCACTCAGGTACGAAGTGCGCATGCGCGAGTCTTATGCGGTAGCGCATGTGCAGTTTGCTCGGAGGGCCCATCGTACCGTATCGGATGTGCGAAAATAATTCCGTAAAACTCTCTATTATGTCCTTCACGCAAAGCTAAAAAAAAGAAAAAAAGGGTCTAGTATTGCGCGTAAGAGTGAACGCAAGCACCGTGGGTTTGCGTTAGCGATGCGTGCTCCATGTTGCGCATGCGCGTCGTCATCGTGGGCCAATCCAAGACCGCGGTTCGGGCTCCGCGCAACGCGCAGTGTGGAACGCGCAACGTTAACAGAAACGCACCGTGGTTGCGTTCGCTCGCGCACGTGATGCTGAAACTGACAATTAATATTAATCAAGATGCGCGATGTGAAAAGCGCGGAGCCAATTGTCGGTCCGTATAACCGTCCTATCCGGCGGCCTGGAAATAATACGCTGTTGTTATGCAACGCTTTAATCCTATTGGCGTCTGATTCTGCTATCTAATAAACACGACAATACTCTTTTTTTCCTTAAATGTGAGGTAAAGATGGTTTGTTCCGCAACGACAAGTTAAAAAAATAGTGTCTCCAGATGCGAAAGGAAGAAACACACAGCATTACCCAGTCTATACCTCTTTCTTCTCTTCGATCTAGGAGTTATAGATGCATTTTGTTTTAAATGTAGCAAAAAATCGGGAAAAGGGGGTTGACTCATCTAAAGCGTTTTTAAGGGAACATGTTCTTTCTTTTTTATATGCGCTGCAAATATGATAGAGACAGGCGGCTACAAATGTCGAGGATGACCATCCCAGTAGCGGGCTGGATTTTGGACCAAATCATGTTGACTGGAAGTGGGGTCCTGGAAAGACCGAAGTAGACAGTGCAGAAGCATGTCGCAAATCAGGTATCTCTGTGTAAGTTTCGGCGATCTTAGATCGCCGTAACTTACACAGAGATACCTGATTTGCGACTTGGTTCTGCTCTGTCTACTTCGGTCTTTCCAGGACCCCACTTCCAGTCCTCGAGTTTGGTCCAAAATCCAGCCCGCTACTGGGATGGTCATCCTCGGCATTTGTAGCCGCCTGTCTCTATCATATTTGCAGCGCATATAAAAAAGAAAGAACATGTTCCCTTAAAAACGCTTTAGATGAGTCAACCCCCTTTTTCCCGATTTTTTGCTACATTTAAAACAAAATGCATCTATAACCTCTAGATGAGGAGAGGAAAGAGGCATAGACTGGGGTAATGCTGTGTGTTTCTTTCCTTTCGCATCTGGAGACACACTAAACCGCCGCTGCGGAACAAACCATCTTTACGTCACATTTCAAGAAAAAAAGAGTATTGTCGTGTTTATTAGATAGCAGAATCAGACGCCAATAGGATTAAAGCGTTGCATAACAACAGCGGATTATTTCCAGGCCGCAGGATAGGACGGTAACGGACCGACGAATTGGCTCCGCGCTTTCCCCACATCGCGCATCTTGATTAATATTAATTGTCAGTTTCAGCATCGCGTGCGCGAAGCGAACGCAACCACGGTGCGTTTCTGTTAACGTTGCGCGTTCACGCACTGTGCGTTGCGCGGAGCCTGAACCGCGGCTTGTTCCAGATAGCGATGACGCGCATGCACAGCATGGAGAACGGTATCGCTAACGCAAACCATAGTACTTGCGTTTCACCTTACATGCGCGATACTGACTCTTTTTTTAGCGTTGCGTGAAACATATAGAGTTTTGAAGATTTTCAGTCATACGGTCGATACCGTCAGAGCAAACTGCGCATGCGCTACCGCATAAGGCCTCGTGCATGCGCACTTCGTACCGAGTTCCATCGTAGCGTATAGGATGTGCAAAACGGTCTCATCAAAGCCTTCAGACCCAGACTGAGGGCTTACGAAACGTGGGTCAGTGGCGAGTTCCTTGGAGCATATCGATATCACCTGCCGCTAATCGAGTGCGGCATCGGTCGGATGGCTGCCCAAGTCGTCAGGAGCGTGAACATGAAGTCTCCGCCTCGTTCCCGAGATATCCGGGCTATGCAGAGCGGTTAGCAGGCGCCGCTGCCTGGATTATGGACGATTTCGGAACCGGGCTAATGTTCGACAGATGTTTCGTTTCTCAGCAAAGGAGCTTCCGTTTTTTAGCAGAACGAACCTTGGGAGTTCCGCCAGTAGCAGTGCTCTATTTTGAGTTTTCATCGGAGCTAGACACTGATCTGCGGTGGCATATCGAGAGGAAATAGTTTCTCGTGTATTTTACAGCGATCTCAATACAAATCTCGGCTCAGTTTTGCGTAAAGAGCTAAGGCATATGGTACAGTCGCGTGTCCAGTGGTCAAAATTGTACGACATAGCGACAGACAGGTGGGGGTCCCTTGCCTGGTGGACGGGATACCAGTTTTATCGATCTTAAGCCCTCTTACCTCATTGTTTCTTCCGTCATATTAGCAGACGGATACCTGAGTACTGACACGGAAATCTCATAACACACAGTATCATTTCTACGTAGACTTCTCGCTAGAAAAGTATTGTATTTTTTTGCCATGTGTTATTATGCAGTTCTATTTATTAAAAATAAGGGACTCTGAGTCCTTTCGAGTAATAGAGGCGGCTTTTACCGTGAACACTGACAGTATTTTCCTCTTGCGCAATATATGTGGCTTGCGCACGTATGACGTCGTCGCACCTTTGGCGTAGTCATTCGTATACTTGCTTCTGATCAGAACAGGAAATGTGGTGCTACGAAACGCAGCACGGTCATCACAATTTGCTCTGATGACGTCATTGTAAGCCATCCATGAGTCACCGACTAAAATTCTCAACAAAAACATGAAGAGAACAAACGGTCGATCTTTTGAGCAACGCACTATCCGTTCGTTTCGCAGCTCGTCGTCGCGTCTCGCTGAGTTTCTCGGTCCAGCGTGCTGCAGACGACTTTCGGGTGTTTGCACTCCGGAGCCGTCTTTCTTCACACGTCGGCTTATCGGCGATTTCGCGCCGTTTGCTCGCCGAGACTGCGGCGCGCGAAGATGAAAGCGACTGTTGCTGCACGCAAGACGTTCTCGCGCGTTCTGTTATCAAAGATCCGCAGGCAGTGCTTCAAAGAGCCCTCACAGCACACTTGGGGGCCCCGCGCTGTATCCCTCCCGCTGCCGAAAAAGAGACAAGTTGAAGACGTGTTAAATGCTGGCTCACACGCTCGCGTTTGATTGCGACCGAGTGCGTTGCGCTGCGTAGCCTGCGGTGCTTGCTTAGGGCGAGAGAAGACATTGGCGCCATCAGTCGAGTAGTTTCTACTACACTTTTTTTATTTTCTCATATTTTCTATCGTTTTTGGCTCATCGTTCTTTCATCCAGAACTCGCAGAACTTTTCGCCGCGTTATATAAGCGGCCATTTCTCATAAAGAGCACGCACCCTCGCGAAGCACTCAAACAGAAGCACCCAACACGACACTTTTTTTTATCTTCCGGTGTTTTACAGCACTTTTATCTTTCAATCTGTCAAATAGTCGTGAGTAGTGAGACCTCAACCTCGCATTCACTTCTAGTTCATGACGGATCATATTCTCAAGAACAGGCAGACACGAAGCGTGGAAGGAATCTTTCAACTCATATTGTTCGCGATAGTACATTTGATCTCGCAAATTACGGCCAAACCGTCACTCTGGCTATAATGCAGTTCTGCAAAGGCAGATGGCGCAAGCGATGCCAGTGTCTTCTCTGTCACGAGATACTGCAAGAACTCGGTCGTACGCAACGCAAATGCTGCAACAAGCTCTTCAGTCGGCCGCAATGCGTGAGCAACAACTGCTCACGCGGAGAAGCAACTAATTAAAAGTAGTCTCACTTATTCTGCAGTTAGATCTATTTTAGTAGGTATTTTCTAAAGGAAATGGTCATCAAACCTGTAACTCTTACATTCTTGAAAAAAAAACTTCAGATTAGTTTACGTGCAATAGAACTAATCCTTGATGTCTGTGGCCTACCGAACTTACGCTAGGTTTTCTCTCCGCGCAATGGCAGTCGCAGACAAAGATATATAGAAACCCGAGTGGTGGACCAGTGTTCACACGCTTGAATTCGCAGCCGAGTAGCAAGTGGCCTTTAGCAGTAATGGTTTTGATGATATGCCGCAAAGATTCGTGCATATAGCCACGAACTGGGCCTCGGAAAAGCCAGCACAGGCCGGGTGCAGAGCTTCGGACATCGTTAGAGTATGGTTTTTCACGTCATTGCAGTACTTCTGAGTCGCCGGCGCCGTTCTGAAGGATTCCAAACTCTCCACAGCATTAACTTTTTGTAGAATACGTTTTTTTTAAACGTAGAATTCGTTTTATCAGCCAATTTTCGTGAGAAACCGTCACGACGAACCGTCGCGAGAGACCATCATGAAGGACCGCCACGTCAGTTTTGGTGTGTGACCAGTCTCACCAAAATGTCTCCTGGCACTCCTCTTTTCCCTTCACCCTAAAAATACACAAACAAACAATATTTGCAAGGTCAAAAGTACGTACTACTATGAGAAATGATCATCCATCACAGTCATTTTCACAAGGTTTTTTCGAGCCAATAGTAAAAAGAATAATGCGCGAAAAAAATAGAAAATATACGGAAACCGCAAGTGTTCGCACTTCTACCCGATAGATGGCGCCAGTGTGTCCTCTCGTCGTAAGAGTTCACAAGAGGTTGTAAGGCGTCACTCGGTCGCAAGCAGTCGCAAGTGTGTGAACCAGGCTTAACCGACGCAACGACTATCGATTTTGTTTTTCGGTGCATTACACAAGCTTTGTTTGTTTGTTTGTTCTTCTGTTTGCAGATGCTTCTGCTCCGGCTCAGGGATCCGAGAAAGAAGATCAGCGCGGGAAATCTGCCAGCAGGATCGAGTCGCTCCTGTACTCGCATCGGCTTCGCCGTGGGCATCGGAGACATATGGAGGTTTCCCATCCTGGTATACCAAAAACGGAGGAGGCGCGTACAGCGGTCAACATAAAACTCGCAAAGCAATTTGTCAATTAAAAAACGAGAAAAAATTAAGACAATAATATATATACGAAGGTGATATCTCCGTTAATATGGACGCCTCCGTTCCCCCAAAAGATCGTCGCATAATGGGAGTTGTCCATAATAACGATACAAAAATGCATGTATTTTTCCCGTTTGTTCCCGAAAATGGTGTCCATATAGCGGGGTATCCATACTAACGGGGCCATATTAACGAGACATGACTGTACATATCTATTAGTCGCCCTATTTGGAAAGAGTTCCACCGCCTCGTATTAGTCGCCAGCAATATAAAAAAAGAACAGTTCAGTTTTTTTCCGGTTTGACCTTCGTTTAACCTTCGTTAAAGGGGAACTCCGGCGATTTTTTGAGCAACCCCAACTAACTATATTTTCGAAATCGCCGTCCTTTATTCTTTCCAGTATGCTATTTAGTATCGCGAAATTCAGAATAGTTACTGTGAAATCGGCCAATGAAAATGACGCCAAAACCAAGATTCGAATATACCCGCGCTTTTCATTGCCGTGACGTCACGTAGTTGGGTAGGCTTGCGGTTCGAGCGGACAGTCTAAAAATAAACTATGCCGAGACACTTGTCTCTGTGCTGCTGCGCGGGAGCTGGAGCGACCTTCCACAGCATTCATTTGACACTCATAAAACCGTTTGTAATCAGTTGGGAACAAAGTCTGACAGCCCAAAGAGTGAACTCCCTACCAACTCCATGACGTCACTTTTTCAATGTTGCCAGTAGAGCTTTTCACTTTGAAAAACACGATGAGGACCAAAATTGCAAATTCTGCAACTTCGCGAAAAAATTATTGTGTCCAAATATTTGGGTTACTATTAGACGATGTTCGTTGGTGTTTTTTAGCAAGTTTTTAGGCAAATCGGGACTATGAAGAAAACGGCGGAGTACACCTTAAGCCTCAACCTGTTAAACAGCATGCGTAGTTTGGGATCTAAACTTCCTGTTCTAACCCTCCCCGGGACCATAACGTGTTCCAAAATTTGTCGGTACATCAAAAAGAAAAAGAAGCTGGGAAGTTTGTTTTCTCTCATATTGTTGCCTCGTCATACAAAATACCCTCCATACGAGGGAGAAAGGCGTCTCAGCGTAGTGTCGGTAGACTGTATTTTGTATGACGTATTTAGCAGCGTGACCATGGCTTCGAAATATGTGCTGTCAGCCTAACTATACATTCCCGTCTGTAACACTTCTCAACAATTATTCCGCCTTTGTTTAACGCATTTTAGTTGTTTTGGGGGAAGGCATGGTTTAGGCAATGTTGACTACTTGAAGCAGAAATGTTTTCTACTTGTATATCAAAGTTAAATAAAAGCCCGTGGCTTCCAGACTTTCTTCTTTCAGTAAGTGGTTTACTGGTGTATGTATTTTTGACATGCCTATAATTTATTTCGATTGATGGTTTCATTTGACTTCGACAAGCTCTTGCCGGGGCGGGGGGGGGGGGGAGTTCAGACTTTTTTGGGCAAAATTATAGGTAATAGCTTTATCCCCCCCCCCCACGAACAAAAGTGAAATAAAAATATAGAATTGAAGTATTTCGCAGAAATTACCAATTAGACCCTAAGTGCTAGAAGGTGAAATCTGTCGAATGCTCAAATTATATCTGTTTTTCCTCAACTTTGGGCATCGGTTTAAGGCAGTTGGCTTTACTCAAACGGCTAGCAGATTTTTACAATGCAGGGAATGTTCTGGATAGTTCGTATAAACAAAACAGTGATTTTTAGGTTTTATAGTTATTTTCGTATAAAATAGCAAACTTGCTACCTGGAGTAATTTTGCCTCCAATTTGAATTGCTCAAATAAACGAACCGTACAAGATAATGACAGGAAACAAGTGTCAGTGCCTAACTGTAATCGCAAGTTATCTGGTGGTGTAAGTTTTGTCTTTGTGCTTTACGAAAAAAAAATTGTATGTAATTCAAAACGTTTTTTTTAATCTAAATTTTCTAGATATTTAAAATCAATTTTCGAAAAGAAAATTTTTTGTTATTTTCTTTTATCTTGTTTTTACGTGATAGCCCATAACGTATAAAAATACTGAATAAAGGTGTTGGGTCTGACAGTTTTGTTGTGTTTTAAGAACAGCCAGTTAAATAAGCCAATTTTAGTCCTGTTACTCAGTCCTTGGTTCAACTATACTGTCTTCACCGCAATGCCACTGGCGGCCTCAATAATAACGGATGTTTTTGGAAGCTACTTTAACCTTGAGTGTTTTGCTGTTATATATGCTCATAGCAACTCCTGGAATATCTGACGGACGTTACGAAGGTCTAAAATAAACCATTAATGTTGACAGTATAATGCCGCTTGCAGTATGAAAGCGGGGCCAGTCAGACATTATGTTTCAAGCTGTGCAGGCCCAAGACCCGAGACTTATATCCAGTATTTTTATACTTTATGGGCTATCAAGTAAAAAACAAAGCAAAAAAAGCATGTAAAAAATAGACTTGAAATATCTCAAACATGTTGATTTTTAAAACGTTTGGAGTTATATATTCGTTCTTTTTCATAACGAGTGCAAAGACAAAATTTATACTACCAGATAGCTTATGACTGTAGCTATGCACTGATTCTTGTTTCATGTCATGGTCTTGTACGGTTCGTTTACTTGAGCAATTCAAATTTGAGGCAAAATTGCTCCGAAAGCAAGTTTTCTGTTTTATACGAAAATGACTATGAAGCCTAAAAATCAATATTTTATTGAGAAAAACTGTCCATAACATTCCCTGAATCATAAAAATATATTATCCGTTTCAGTAAAGCTAACTTTATTCTTTATTCTTTCTTTTTCCCGATTGGCCGAGGTGGGCAGAGACTAAAGGCGTGATGCTCGACGAGGTCTCTGTCCCCTTTACAGTTCTAACACAGCAGTGTAGGGTACATAAATTTTTGAACACAAAAAATAGAGAAAAAAAGCTACAAAATCATATACAACTCAGAAACAAAAAAACAGGATCAATCAATTATCCCACAATAATTTTTTCAGCGAACAATCATAAAAAAAATTGTTCAGAAACATGTTTTAACAATTCAAAAGCGAATTATGGACATGGTTTAATAAGAACACAGTACACACATATCAGTCTTAGAAAGATGTTCAAAGTTGAGGAAAAATCAAATTGAAGTTTTGACAGATTTCACCTTTTGGCACTTCGAATTTTATATCTGTGAAACTATTTCGTTTTAATTTCTTTTAATCTTTTAATGCACTTTTGTTCATCGTAGATATAGAACTACCACATATATTTTTTAAATCTGAAGCCCCTCCTTCTAACAAGTTTGATCGAATTTAAATTAAAATGAATATATGTATATATATGTGTGTGTGTGTGTGTGTGTGTGTGTGTGTGTGTGTGTGTGTGTGTGTGTGTGTGTGTGTGTGTGTGTGTGTGTGTGGGTGATGGTGATGGTGATGCGTGTGTGCACTAGCATATCAGTAGAATACGGCTTAAAGTGGCAAAGATTGTTTTAACGCAAGCAAACTGGAGCCACAGATGAAAAATGGGTCGTCATTGAAACCCAGCGAGGTCTTTAATTGGGTCTTTGCGCATCAAAACTCACACCTTTCTTGTTTTATGTCAACATTTTTTACAGGGGCATTCTTCGCCGCATACCTCATCGTCATGGTACTGGTAGCGATTCCTCTATTCAGCATGGAACCAGCCCCAGGCCAATTTTCCAGTCTTGGACCAATTGCGTCTGCGAAGTGTCTTCCAATCGCAAGAGGCGAGTATCCGTTGCCTTTTAAAATCTTCTTAAACGTGAAGTTACGCACCGCTACAAGAAACGTTTTCGGGACGCCATATTCTTAAATGTAGAAAGGGGTGGTAGTTGTGGTCTGTGTCGTCGAGGGCAGGGACTATGTTAGGTTGTCTAGTCAACAAGGCTTTCGCAGATTCAATGCCTTCAACTCGTTGGATGTTTCTCTTCTTTTTAACGAAGAATACGTTCTTGGGCTCGCACCACGGCTTCCCAGCAGCACGCGAGAGTGTAACGACAAAACGTACGTTCAGCGCCCGAAGTCACCCCGGCCCTGACCTTTGCGCTTTGACCAGAAGGTAATCTTAAACAAATCTCCATAGATCTGCAACCGGTGCCCACATGGCAACTAACACCTGAATCCAAATCCCGTAGTGTGAGACGGCATACGCAAAAATCTCTTGGGCATGATGCGTAAAATACAGCTAGACGCGTGCATCCGCCGATCAAGGACACATTCCACGTACAGCCTCCCACAATATAACAGACCCATTGGTTGGGCCAGTTTATGGAGTGGGTACTGTGCCCAAACAACACCTTAAATAATCAAAGCCCGTTCTAGTATTTCGACGCAGTGAGATTGAGCGCAGACAAAGCATGGACGCTAGTGCTGCGTTGGCATTCGGCTGGACCTCGTGTTCAGTCAACGCGTCGAAGGACGCTGATGGTCAGGCTTGGGCCCAATTACTGAGTTGACGCCATCTATAGTGTGAAGACATTGCGGGAGTTAGAAAAGGCACAGGCTTTGATTATTCTATAGTCGGTGACATTGCTTATTTTGTAGTTTGTGACAGCTTAAGAGTGCAGAAAAAGCTCCTTCCGCAAAGCCTTCCTCTTTCTCAGTATTAGCAGAGCGAAGACTGGAGAGGAAGCTAGGAGGAGCAGGGACTCGCTTCCTTTACAGCGCTGCCTTTGTTAAAGGAGAAGATTGGAGGGCTTTATGGGAGGCGCTTCTGCATCCTTCACCTGCACCATACTATAAGTGATGTTCGCTAAGCACAATATGGCCAGAGAAGCTTTATTTTTGGAGAGAAACTAGAACAAATACTTATTTATTTTCTCATCCGAAGAAATGCGAACCTGGCCAAAGCGAATCCGGCACAGCCGCCTGAAACTGCTTCGTCAGATGGGCCTTCCACATTTTTGAAGCCTATACAACAGGAGCATTTGTCTGCACGACCAAGCTGCAGTTCGCTGAAAGGCCCTAACGCGCTTTTGTTCCCTTCAGGGGTGGGCATCGCAATGGTGGTGATGTCTCTGCTCGTGGCCATCTACTACAACGTGATTCTCTGCTACACGCTCTTCTACCTTGCCCAATCTTTCCGCTCGGTGCTCCCGTGGAGCGACTGCTACGAGTGGTGGGGCGCCGACAAGGAGACCTGCTACGTTCGCTCCAGCGATCTCGTGAGTTTTATGTTCGCCTTCCCGCGGTCCCTGGTGTAACTGATCACTACCGCGTGTAGCGTTAATGATGTCTGTCCGATTTCTTCAACACGAATCGAACAAATAAATGACTTCGTCCTATTATAGAAAGAACGAATGGGAACTTCAGATTCTGCTTCTTATCTATCTAGATGACACGCGCAAGACATGTTTTCATTTAGTTAGTATGAAAATGCATTTTTCCAATCAAAAAGGAAAACACACTCACGTTTTCTCAACGCTGGTATGGTACCGGTACTGTTATACATTATCTAA